>CANTUZ010000001.1:95932994-95993629 GCA_947846985.1 Fratercula arctica | reverse complement strand
AAATGCAGGAGAGAGAGAGAGAAATGTTGAGAAGTTTTGCTCTAATGATTGATTTCATATTTTTTTTTTTAGCTATTGAAAATCTGTCACTTCTTTTTGCCAATCAATTTTGTAATCAAAGGTTATTTCTGCATAGGGCACAAAAAATCCTATATTCCCCTTCTGTATGTAATTATGAGGGCCACAAGGCAAAAAGTTTGATTGCCTGTTTATGCAGCAACGCACTTCATTCCACATAGCCGTGAGAACCTAACGCAGTGCAAGTATGAGAATATTCTCCCTTTTCTTTCCCTCTCCTTGAACTATCAGCGTGCTCAAGGACATAATACAGCACCATTTATTAAGTACATGTCATTCACATGCAATCATTTCACAGCTCATTTGTTTACTGAACTCATTGTTTGCACGGACAAGCTGTGGTTCAGGGAACTCGGAATGTGCAATCGTACAATCAGTATTCAGTGACTTTCTTAGAAAATAATACTAAAAATCACACTTATCTGGAGGGTAGCATGTAAGTGATAAAAAACTGCCTTGGAAGGGCACAACTCTGTAGATAAGCAGAGACCTCAGTTTTGGGTTTTTTATGCTAGTAACAACAAAGATTGCTGTTGGAACTGGGAAAGGGGAAAAACAGAGAGGTATATGAACCGAGTCCAAAATGCCACATATTAGGAGAGGAAAGAGAAAGGGTTTTGATTTATACTTGACTACAGGGATACCTTCCACTTAAAAATCCCACTTCCAGTTAAATGTTTTTTTGTCTAGCATAATTACAAGCAATTGCTTTGGGTGATCACAATGTGATGATACAGGCCAGATGCTGTCCTGCTTATTCAATATCTTCATTCTGGATATCTGTCCACACTTTTTTGGGCACCTGTTCAGCTGCCGATGATCAGCTGTCGCTACCTGCAGGCCCCTCACTGCTATGTACCACCCCGGTGCATTCACCCAGGAGAAGTTCATGGGTAGCCCATTTGCCAAACTGTCTAAATGGTGGCAGGTGCCTATTTGAAGCAGTGAGAGCAAAGCAGGATCATCAGACTGGCAGGGTAGTGGGGCAGGCAACTGCAGAGAGAAAAGGAGTGACAGTGCAAAATGGCAGCCCTGAGCATTTGTTCATATTGTGTCTTTTTAGTTTTCTTCCAAAACCTCCCCAGGGGAGCAGAGAATTTACATAATTATTTTCTTAAGGTAGATGTGAGATGCTTACAAATTGCAAAGGGGTTTTGCCAGCTTCCTTATTCATGTGTGGGCTGCTGTGTGAATACTGGAGCAGAGTAAGTCAAGCCATGGGACCAAACATTCCCATTTTCCAAGGCGAAGTCACAAGCTTTAGATGGGATTGCAAAATCAGTTAAAAGATTTGGCGCCTTGAAAATACATCTCTGTGATGCGGTCTCTAGACAGTAACGGGAAGGAAGCTGAGAACATTTTATGTGAGGTGCAGATGTAGTGCTGTCATGAGCACTTATCCCCACACACACATCCCCTCTGGGGAAGAAATACTGGAGGTCACATGTGAAAGTGGTGGAAAAGGGATCTCTGAAGGAGGTAGGAGAAAGGCAAAACAAAAGCACAACTCTTTTCACGTTTGGCTCGTAAATGATAAATGGCCTTGTCATGAACACTGATTAAGGGCCCATTATATTATTCTGCAGCAAGAAATACCTTCTGAAAAGACCCTGTGCTGTCTAAAGAAATCCTTGGGCTGAATCCAGCACTGAAGCACAGCTCTTAAAGCAACCTCGGGGAACCCAGCTCGAGTACGGAAGCTGGACACTCCCTTCTCTCAGTTTTGCTTTTTAAACATGAAAGCCTGCAATTATTTCAAAATGTTTCAGATTTGGCTCTGTTGCAAGTTCTGGAAGTCCGATCTCAAGCAGATGGGTGCACTTGTAGACAGGCGACTCAGGGAGCTCCTTCCCACAGGCTGAGGCTGCTGGAGATGGGATCGCGAGCGCTCAGGCAGAGTGGCAGCAGATTGCTACATCTCCTGCTACTTCCATCAGCGGTGAGACCCACTTACAGAAAGAAGCCTCATCTGGGGACCAGTGAATTCAGTTCACCCGCATGACACGGCAGCTCTGGGTAGGCTGCCTTCCCTAAACCAGCAAAAAAGTGCCGGAGAGTGCAAGTGCACAACTCTTCCCCACTGGCAGTGGCATGCAAATCTTTGTTATCTCCAGATCTTCGTTATCTCCCTCCACTGTGCCAGTGCTGAAAGGCAGCGTGTGTGCAGGGTGCAGCTGAGGGTCACTGGGGAGAACAAGTGGCCAAAAGCAGTCCCTAGCTGGCTGGGATTAGTTGCTTGCCTGGACTGCCAAGGAGATAGGAAGACCCACAGGAATGCTTGCCTCATTTGCTCCAGTCCATGGCATTTAGCCCTGAGGACTGGAGTTGGTCAGAAGTTTCACAGAAAATGCAGAGTAACTGAGCTAACTTTTTTTTTTCCCCCTCCTCTTTTTTTCTTTTTTTTTTTTTTTTTTTTTTTCCCTCTTTTGGACAAAAGAATAAATTAGCGGAGCCTTGGGTACACTGCAGCCAAGCAGACTGGGAGGGGTTGCTACCTGGGCTCCATGCAGAGGTCTGCGCTGGGGGTAGGCACACCAGAGGGTGCCCACTTCATGGACGTTGCCAGAGGGCTCCCACCGCTCTGGGAGCCTGCGCCTGGGGTGGCCCCTGTTGGGGGGGGGGGGGGGGGGTTGTCCCCTGCAGCTGCTCTTTGAATAAGGACATTTTTTCCTCTCCCTGCTGACAAAGGCATCAGTCTCTCTGAGCAGCTGCAGGGTCAAGGTAGCTTCTGGTCAGGGGAAATTTCAAGAAAACAACTTCTTCCACGAACCAGAAACTCTTTTTTTTTTCCCCCCTCCCCCCAGCCAGCTCTAGTGAGAAAGTTCTTGCTGCAGCTGCAGTGCTGGGGAAGATCCTGCCTGCTCCTCACTGAAATGCTGCCTATCAGTGAGGATGTGGCCTTTGGTGTCAAAACGGTGCTGGGTGACAGTGCCTTATCCATACCCCTCCCTGCCTTATCCATACCCCTCCCTGCCTTATCCATACCTCCCTGCCTTTTAGGGACCTGTGCTCTGCATAAGATACTGAGAAACAGCAAGTCAGATGCTGCCTGGGGGAGGGGCGGGGGGGGGGGGGGGGGGGAAACAACAATAAAAAAACCCCAGAAAACCAGAAAGGGATCTCTTTGACCAGGTGAACTGAACTTGGTTGTTGCACAGTAACTGAATAGGGTTGTGTTACTGAACAAGCGAGGAAATTGATGCTGCCTAGCAGTCCGGCCGGCAATATGGCCAACCAGGGGTGAACCCCTGCGTTTGCAGCCCAGGAGCCACTGCCTGACCCGCCGGCTGTATTTCCGCAGGCGCTGGCTCACGTGTTGCCTGCCCATGGAGGGCTGGGCATTGGCGCCGCTGTTTGTGCCGCGGAGAGCGGCCTCGCCCCATGGCGGGCCCTTTCCCGGCAGAGGAAGGTGGTGCGCCATGGCACTGAGCAGAAACACAGTCGGGTCTCGGTGCTGGCCGCAGGGCCTCAGTCAGCAGTAAAGGACCAACCCAACCGCTTTCATAGATGTCTGAAGGGAGAAAAGTCTCTCTGTGAGACGTGTTTGACCTGTGCAAATGTCTGACTTAAAGTAGAAGGCAGGCAGCGGCGTTACCCTCCTGTAACTAATTACAGGGTGCAGGAGCCAGTGCCAGGGCCCGGGCATGTGAGGGGGAAATGGTGGTGAGGGCCCGGCTGTGTGAGAGCAGTGCCCCTGCTGAGGCATGGGGGGTCACCCCCTTGCTGGGGCATGATGGGGGCATGGCGGGGCTCAGAGGTGGGGGACGGGGAGGCAGGCGATGGAGACCCTCTCGCTGCAGGGACATGGGAGCAGGAGGATGTGGCCCTGAGCCCAAAGCTTGGTGGAGGGCTCGATGGCCCCTCAAAGAGGAGGCCGGGAGGCGCTCGGATGCCTGCAACATGGTCCCTCCCCAGCCTCACCCTGTCGGTGGGTGCCACCATGGGCTCCCACAGTCCCCATGCCTCACCCTGGGCTGGCCTGCGGCCTTTCGGGTTCCAGGCTGGCCAAATTACGAGCAACTGGAGAAAGCGGAGGGGCTGTGAGGAGCAGGACAGAAGCGGGGTACAAGGAGGGCAGCAAGGTGGGGGAGAGGAGGGTCTGAGACACCGGTTCCCGCTGCGGTATGAAGAAAGGGACACTCACATTCAACCTTTTTCTCCAGCATTGCCAAGTGATTAGCTACTTCCGTTTTCAGTTCATTGATTTTAAAAACCCTGAAAAGAAAACCCTCATGTATTAATGTTATACATTTAGAGCTGTACCTACCCTAGGTACAAAGGACTTTTGCTAGAAATGTCTATATTTTTCAGAGGACTGATCTGTCCAACGTGGTTGCTATAAGGAAAAGAAAATTTTCCATGGAATTGCTAAAATCTGTGCAGGAAATACACCCGGGTTTAATTTTCAGAAAAATTAACAACAAATGATTTTGTTATGGCCCTGGGAATGTACTGTAGCTCTGCAACACTTCATCACCCCCTCTCTCGGCAGTGACTTGTTATTGTACCCCCCAGGGAAGCAAAGCTAAATTGATGATGCTTCGCCTAACAGCAGCATCCTGGTGTCTGCACGCTCTGAAGCCCTCCTCCTTTTGTGTTACACTGGTGATTTGCTGAGCTGTGGTGGGATTGAATCTGTCTTATTGAAACCAGCTAGAATAAACGAAGCAGCTGTACAGATGTTGAGAAATCCTCTTGGAGGAGAGATATGTTTGGGTGATACAGGGAAAAATGAAACAAATTGGATGACTGGAGGCTTTGAGCAGCCTGGTCTAGTGGGAGATGTCCCTGCCCATGGCAGGGGGGTTGGAACTAGATGATCTTTAAGGTCCCTTCCAACCTGAACCATTATATGATTCTATGATTCTATGATTTGACTGTTCAATGAAGAAGCATTTCTTTTGCTTCCTAAGAGGGCAGGAGCACAATAAGAACATTTATATTTACTACTTGATCTCCTTTTTAGATCAAAGATAATTGCCAAAATCACTTTTGGCTTAAGCTACCATATTGCTGTCAGCAGGAAGTAACATGTGTACCAGGTCTAAAATTGGCAGGAAGAACGGGATTTGAAAGAGATATTAAATGCCCCTCTGCCTCCTGTGAAAATTTCACTTCAGGCTGATAAAAGAAATAGCATTTAAAATTAATAATGATGTTCAGCTTCTTACCTTGAGAACTGCTCAGCAATCTGTCCTAATAAATTCTGGAACAATTCTTCCTTCTCTGAAAGAAATAGGAGGGAAACATAACAGAAAATGACAGAGGAAAGAAGACACCCTCAACCCCCCTGCAAAGTGACATCCTCAGACTTCCAGCTGTGACAGTGAGGCATTTAACCAAGAAGTTGTTCTGGTCCTTTTAACAGTGAACAGCATTTGTGAATGACTCCTCCTCTCACCCGCCTTCCTCTGCCTGCAGATTACAGTCAAGGTTTCTCAGAAGTTTTTTTTGGGGGTGCTGGGTCTCTGAGAGGTGGCTTGTTTTAAGGCAGCACTCTCTGGAAAGGAGACCCCTTTCACTCAGAATCACCGCCCACTTTTCAAAAGCCTGGATCACAAGGACTGCCCCTACACCATCAGCACACTGTGCCAGAGTGCCCGTAAACAATACAACAGCTTATGAACACAAGAAAACCCAGCTTGCCTTTCAGATTTACACTGGGACAGTATCCTGGAGACCAATTTTTTGGTGCAAATTCATAAGGATTGTACTGCTATGCATAAACTTCAGGCAAATGGGAGATGCCAAAGTGACTGCCTTTGCCGAATGAGGTCCGCCTTTCCTGGTTCGTGGGATGGACACAGCAGGGCACAAGTTTCCCAGCCCCTTTTTCCTTGAGAACATAACTTGGACAGACCCACCACGGGGATCCCATGGGGATCCCATTGCTGCCTGAGCTGCTGCGGCAGTGGGAGCATTCACGTCGGCAGCTCCTCGCCTCCCACTGCCAACTCCAGCGATCGAGTGCTTCAGCCAGCACAAGAAAAGTCAGCTTGGTGAAGCCCCAGCCCCTTCCCACGATCATCACAGGATTGCAATCACTAATGCAGGGAAAAGGAAACGAGTCCTTAAAACAACACCCCAGATTTCAAGGGACAGTACACTTCATGAAGGAAGAAGTGCAATAGCAATGATTTCCCGTCTTTCAGTCTGTCCAGACTGTATTCACACAGACAGGGGAAGCGTAACTCACTCTTTGCTGAGCTGTGAGCTGCTGTTTCGAGATTGCTCCCAGTTTCCCCCACCAGCTAATTTAAACTGCACTGTGCTGCAGTCGTTCTCATGCTTGCAATGTGGATGTACTCTTGGTTTCTCATGCTCAAGGAGCGGAAACATTGCATGCTCTCATATACACACTGCAGGTTAGAGAACACCCATTTATACCCTACGTAGAAATACCCTGGTGGCATTTCTGGAGCTACTTGCCTGAGGGAGCATGATGCCTCACGAGTGCAATCGCCCAGGCAAAACACATCAGACAGAAATACAGCTCAGCATTTACAATTTATTGCTAAATAATAGCTCTTGTACCTGTTGAAAGGATTTGCAATTCCTCAGGCATTAGAGATGTCAGAAATACTTGTCAAGAGCATTCACTTTTCTGGTCAAAACAATTTGGCTGTTACCCCTGTGTCTCTAAAATGGAGCAAGCACTCTGTGCTCTGAAAATCTCAGATCTAATTCCCTCTTTTTTTTTTTTTTTTTTTTTTTTGCTGTACTCTGACTCCCAGCGGAGCGGCTAGAAGAGCGAATGAAGAGATTAGTTCTTTTCAGAGACCCATTTTTCAGTTTTCTCACAAAACCCATTTGAAAACCCAAGCACTGAAACAAAGCAATCGCTGCATCCTATTTAAGTCAGGAGGAAAGCTTACCGTATGCAGCACCTGGGATGGTACCCGCGTCCAACAGTGAGAATAAGCAGAGAAACCCGTGTCCTCTCACTTTGGTGCCGCTCAGCTCTCTGACAGTGGCTGTAGCATGCCAGAGACTGACAAGTTCCCTATAAACACCGTTCCAGTAAAAAAAACACAACCAATCTTACTTTCACTCCCTCCCCCTGTCAAAACTCACTTGGACTACTAGGACATTCTCATCCAGGGAACAGTCAGCTGCAATCTGATGTTTATGGATGTAATAAAAGACTTTCAAAACGAAGATGTATGTTTTTATAACCCTAGGGTGCAGTAAAGATATATGACTAAGAGTGGCAGTTTGTCTGATCTTAAAGAGACAAAGATCCATTTCTTTGCCCTGTTCCCTTCTGAGGGGAAGACCTCTGCTAACCCCTGATTCTGAAGAAATGAGACATCATGCCAACATCATTCAGTCTCGCTTGACCACTCCTTTGAAAAACAGGAAGATTAGGTGTCCTTTTGCTTCCTTCATTACCCTCTGTCTTCTTTTTTTTTTTTATACCTCTGGGCGAGGCTGATACCCAAGGTACACGCAGCTACCTTTTCCCTCTGTTGCTTCTTTTGTTTTTCGGTGATTCCCTCTGGGAAAAGGAAATCCGACTGCACATAGCATGGGCAGAGGCCATCCGCTCACCTGGCTGAGGGTCGCCAGCTCCTGCCTGCAGTAAGCCAGAAGCCAACAGCGCAGCAGCAACCCTCTTCTCAGCTTCAATCCCTGTTAGCATCGTGAATGTGCAACGTTTGCAAATACAGGTGTTCAGCAAGTCAGATTTTTGCACAATACACAGGGCGTTTTAGAGCTGACAAATGAAATTTAGGAAAAAACCCTCCAGAAGACGCTGCAACAGCGTAATGCTGGGCAGGGGACAGGCCAGCTCAGGCATCCCCGGGTTTCCCAGGGTTTCTTCCCGCGCTCACTGCAGGCACAGGGACTTTGGCTCCTCACCTGCTGGCTCCTGCCGAGCTCAGCAGGGAGCTTGGCCAGGACATCACAAAGCAAGGAGCCATTTTGCCCTCCCTCCAGCAGGTCCAGGCAGAAAGCAGGTGCGAGGGATTGGGGCAGCAGCATTTTTTTCCTGTGGCTCCCGCTGCAGCCAGATCGGAGAGCTGGCAGCGAGCGCGCACCTTCCCTGCCAGACCGGGACTAGGTACACGCTGGGGCAGCTCAGGTTATGTGTGCACAGGCACAGATGGCACTGGCGTGCAACGTCTGCTTTGCACCGCCCTGCTTGGCGGTGACTCTTCCTCTCCCATCTTACACGCCGGGATCACGGCTGGGGAGCCACCTCCATCCTCCCACCCTCCCCGGCTCCCCTCAACATCCTGCCAACCTAAACGAGGTGCAAGCAGGGAGTGTATGGGGTTGTGGGGGCAGGTTGGTTTCCACCCCCCCACACCCCCACCCCCCGTCTTTTCTGCTGTGGCCAAGCAAAGCTGGGAGGACGTGGGCGTCTGCCTTTCCTTGCCAGCATCAGGCTGGTGAATTCCTGCCACACGGTCTCTTTCTCACGTGTGCCTGTACTCCTGGCTCAGGCTCCCGTCTGTATTTCCCTTTTTGCGATTTGTTTGGATCTGGGCAGTCAGAGGAATTAAAAAAAAAAAAAAAAAACAAACCAAACAAACCAGCCCGGTGGACAAAAGCCTCAGGAAGGGGGGGTGCTTCAAGTCCAAGCCCACATCCGTGAATCACGTCATACCAAGCGCCAAATTCGCTTGGCAGCTCAGGTTAATTTGGGCTACCGCATGAAAGTCCCTGCTTATGTGAGTAATCCTGAATCAGTTGAGCAGGAGATGGAGTTGCCCCCATCCCAATGCACGCATCCACGTGGGATATATGTAAGGAGCAGCAGGCAGGAGGATTTTTGTTTCTCTCACAGTCTCTGCCTTTCCCCTCTTGCCTGAGCTGCGAGCATGAATATGCCTCCAAAAGGAGAAGAGAGAGATCCCCGAATAAGAAGATTTAGACACAATGACAAGCTTCTGTCACTTTACCAATAGCAATCTGCACAAGACCTTGTGTATTTAATCATTCCAGGAAAAAAAGCAGTCCCTGGAGCCCTCTGGTGCAGCTGGGGGCTCAGCAGTGGGCAAGGCAGGGCTAGCACCCATTCAGACGTGGGTTTTCTAGCGGGTAGCCACACAGGTCTTGGTTGAGCTAGCTCTCCCGCTACAAGCCAATATCCCTAGGTAGAGACCGTGGCGTTTATTCTGTACTAGATAGCTTGTTAGTTGAAGAGGCAAAAAACTGAAAGGCAGGTGAAGTGGGAGGTGGAGTCTCTGCCTACAGCCTCAGCCTGGCCAAGCGGCTCTGGCACTGGTGGGCTTCCCCGGCGCTGAAGCTGCTGAGCAAGGAGTGGCAAGTGGCGAGCTATCCCTGCGTGCTGGCCTCCATCCCAATCGGGCACGGCTCTCTTTGGATTTCCTCACCTGTTTCATCAGGGATGAGGGGATGCTTGTGTTGATAGACCTACCAGAACAAGCTGGAGACAGAGGTGTAGACAGCTGGGGCTGAGCTTGGCACATGTCATGCTCTCTCAGGTCGCATCCCTGGTGAGATCCATAAGGGCTCATTCAGCCACCTGTGTGCTTTGCTGCCCTAACTTTGGAGCGGTAGGGAAGTCCCTGCACATGTTTTCCCACTGTTTAGGACCATGGTGGATCAGGCTCACTTGAACTCCACAATAGCGCCTTTCTCTGCACTATCAGAAAAGTAACAGACTTCAATTGTATTTCTCAAGAGTGTGCTGCTAGTAGGATTTTTTTTTCATTTAATTAGCATCTCCAGCAATATTGCAGAGTGCCTGAACCCTGCTAATTACAGCCACAACACAGCCATCAGTTTGTGAGTTTTGAGCCTGTTCCACTGCGAGGACACAGACCAGAGCCTTTCCCCTGTTGGGAGAGAGAAGATGCCCGTTCGATGGGCTTGGGAGTTTGAACACCCCAGAGAGAAGGAAGGGTTTGGCACCACTTGGTTTGATGCTCTGCTCGGATAGCCATGCGCCTTCTGGTCCAGGGCTGCGGGAGGAGGGACGGCACGTGATGCAGCGGCCCCACAGGCTCAGAGCCGGCCAGCTGGGCCCCCGCCTTTGCCTTGCAGACAGCTGACCCCACAGTGATACGGCGATCGCTGCTGCATCCAACGGACACTCACTGGAATAATAATTTTTTTTTAATTCCAACCCTCTCCCATGACTATGGCCAGGAAATGAAGTACGTTTTCTTAGCAGGACTCCGGTGGATATCTCCTCTGCTGGATAAAAGCCACTGATTATATTTTCCTCCCAAAGGACCGTATTTTCCAGTCTCACCTTTTACAGCCTTTGTGCCGCTGGAGCGTGCGTCACTCTTTTCCAGCTGCCTGGGATACTGCTGAAAAGAGGTGCATTACCTCCCACTGCTGTGAAAATTGGGGTGACCCCTTTTTTGGCATGTATTTGGATGAGTTGCTTTGGGAAGAAGAATCACGAAGACACAGTTGTTTAAGAAGTGAAGACTAGAACAGAGCTGGTTTTTTTTCTTTTAATGAAGAGGAACAATTTCCCACTCTGTTTATTCTTCCTACTCTCAGCAAAATGTCAGGAATGCTTAAGATTAATGACAACCCATGTGAAAGAGAAAGAGATACCAAGGAACATTAGTTCCATCACACTCGGTTCAATTCTCCTCCTCTTTCCATAGCAGACTCTGTCTTATGCTTTGGCAAGCTACCGCCAGAATTTTTCTTGCCCTTTTGAGCTTAGATCTTCGGAAATCCTTGTTTTATAAAATGCAGGGAGGGAAGAGAGACCTTGCTGACAGAGTGAACTGCGCTCTGCACAAAACAGAGCCATGTGCTGTCAGCCAGGGTGAAAAATGAGGGCCCTGGGAGAGTGAGAAAAGTCATACATGCTCTTACAAAAATATACGGTTAGCTTCATGTTAGGGAAAAAAAAAAAGGCAGATTTTCTAGAAAGCCCTTTGACCAGCTTCCCAGCTGGTATAACACAGTGGCATTCCCCAGCAGAGCCCCACTGGCTCCATTCACTGCTCTTCCTCCGTCTTGGGCAAAAGGCTATTGGTTACTCACGCCAGCTGCTATGCTGAGACACAGGCTGCAGCTAAGACCCCACCTTTTCTGATCTGATAATGCAAATAGTGTACTCCTGGACTGGAAGAGTGATGCTGTTCCAGCAGAGTTTGTTACAATAGGGAAATAATTTAGGAGACAGCTTCTTTTCCCTTAGCAGTTGCGTACGTCCCTCGGCTTTGACTGCTTCCTTCTGGCAACAACGGCAGTTGCTGACATGGGACGTGGTTATGGCTTGTAACAAATCTTACTGTGATAAAATTCTTCCTCATTTCCTAGCTTCTTTGTTCTTTTTGCTCTCCGTTTGTCTTTGCTCTCTGCATGCACAAACTCCCTGCTGTTGCCTCTCTGCCCCCTCCGCGCATCCTCCTGCACTGCCTTGCTGTGCCCTTTTCCTGCAGATGTTTCTGCCACAGCAGACGTGGGTACCTCAGAGAGTGGCTTTGGTTCCCTCCGCCTCCCCATCGAAAAAAAAGGCAGTGCTGTGAGACCCTATGTGTTCTTGTGTAACACAGGAGCCTAAGCAAGAAGAGGTGGGACCTGCAATCAGTGTTAGCAATAAGATGAGGTGGGACCAGCAGAACTGCCTTGCCCTAAATCCAAGAGCTTCACCCATTCCTGTGAACTCCTTTTTCCAGCCCCAGACTTTCTGGCTCCCTCCTGTTCTTTCTGTGCAGTGTACATTTCCAAGATAATCTTAACCTCTTGCCCCTTGTCTCTCCTATCTTCTCATTTTACCACTCCAAACTGTGTCCCCAGCTGATGTCTCCTACCCTCCTGCTGCCTCAGCAGCCAACCTTTCCCCATAGCTCCACAGCATACAGGCTAGGGCCCTTGCTCAGGCTGCCTCGGAGCGAGTGGCAGGAGATACTGCAGTTACACAGATGAGAGAGACCATGAGCCAGATGCCCTACAGGAATTGCCCCAAGCAAGCGCTCTGCTCCAGTGTGTGAGTGCTACTAGCCTGAGCGTGACACTGGTAGGCAAAGAGAAATGGTAGAAGTGCCACTTCAGTCCTGCTGTGGAGTACGACAGTGCTGTACGCTGGGGAACGTGCTCCAGACGTGTTCTTTCATTGAGGTCTTCTTTAATTTTGTCAGGTGTATTTAAATATTTATTACACTTAGAGCTACCATGCCCACAACAGAAACTATGCTCTCTCCTCAGCCATTTGGAAATAACATGGGGTTCAAATGTTGTGCTCAGATTTCCAGCAGAACTTTGCTGAGAGATAAGCAAGCTTAACAAAACACTGCAGGATAGGCTTTCAAACATCGCCTGCATTGCCTGAAAAAAAACCCCACTGCTCCATGTGAGACTTTCCCCAGGACATCAGTGGTGCTGACTCAGACCAGAGCTAAGCACTGTGAAAGTCCCCTGGACCCCAGCCATTCCACACCATCCTCAAATACTTTGAAATCTGGGGACTTTTTCTTAGCTTTCCTCCAGAACATTGTGATCAGACATTTCTTATTCTGCCATAGCTACAACCGTGACACCATCATCTTCGTTCCTTGCATCATAGCCACATAATTTCCACGCGCAAATGTTTGCAGATTTAGCTTTAGTAAATTCAGTTCAAAAGTATCGTTTACCTGAGAGCTGCCCCGTGGCAACAGGTATCACTTTGTATGGAGACCTGAAAGAGTCAGAGAGGGTTGATGTTTGCAACACTCAGAAAGCAGTTTGTATTTCATATTTGATAGCAAACAGCGTGGGAGGGGAACAGATGTTCTACATTAAACACTTAAAAGCGGTATTTTTTCCTCACACAATTGCTCCTACTTTAATAACAAGCAAAAATCTTCAAAACCAGCAGACATTAGTGTTATAACCCAGCATGCAATTCTTGCTGTCATCTCCCTCCCTTCAGGGAATTTCTCACCTCCCACTGCACACAAAAGGCATCTGCAGGCAACAACCACCCCTTCCCTTGGGCCTGACCCCATTTTTGAAGAGCAGGTTGCAGCAAAGCTTACCTCTCTGAGTTTGCAGGCATTGTCGGATCAATGGATACCATACAATTGTCTGCCGTCAAAAGGGAGATTGTTGTGTTCCTGAAAAGCATGTTTCAAAGAAGTTTATTTAACCTAGAAATGTTGGCTGAAATTCTGTGCTGCTGCATACGGTGCATAGCCACCTTCTCTCCTGCAGTACTCCTGGCCCGGCCTGGCACTGGCTTGGACCCATTTTCCCTTTGTGCAGAAAGGGTCAAAGCACAGGACAGGGTAGGCTTGATGTGTCACCTGTTTCAATTACCAGAGACGTTTCTGGCAAAATGTTAAGTGTGATCATCTTCGGTCTCAGAGCAGATTTTGCTCCCTCCTAACTCATGTATACTGTTGGCTCATCAACTAATGATTTCTATTAAAAAGCTGTGTTTTGTGATACATCGACTCGACAGCTGAGGGTGCACTCAGTCCCTCTGTTTATGTCACTGACAAAGGTGTTAAACAGCGCTGGTCCCAAAACTGACCCCTGAGGAGCGCCACTCATCACTGGTCTTGGACATCAAGCTGTTGACCACAACTCTTTGAGTGCGACCCTCCAGCCAATTTCTTATTCACCGAGTGGTCCATCCATGAAATCCATGTCTTTCTGTCATGGTTTTAGCTGGAATGGAGTTAACTTTCTTGCTAGCAGCTGGTGTAGTGCTATGTTTTAGATTTGGAATGAGAAACAGTGATGAAAGCACACCGGTGGTTTTGGTTGTTGCTAGGCAATCAAGGCTTTTTATGCTCCTCATACCGCCCCACCAGCAAGTAGGCTGGGGATGCATGGGAAGTTGGGAGGGGACACAGCTGGGACAGCTGACCCCATCTGACCAAAGGGATACTCCATGCATATGACAACATGCTCAGAATATAAAGTTGGGGGAAGAAGAAGGAAGGGGGGGAGGTTTGAAGTGACAGTGTTTGTCTTCCCAAGTAACTGTTATGCAGGATGGACCCCTGCTTTCCTGGAGGTGTCTGAACACCTGCCTGCCCATGGGAAGCACTGAATTAATTTCTCGTTTTGCTTTGCTTGCCTGTGTGGCTTTTGCTGTACCTATTAGATTATCTTTATCTCAACCCACAAGTTTTTCCTCGCTTTTACTCTTCTGATCCTCTCCCCTGTCCCACTGCAGGGGGTGGGGGTGGAGGGGGAAGTGAGTGAACAGCTATGTGGTTCTGGCTGCCAGCTGGGGTTAAACCTTGACACTCTCCGATTTAGAGACAAGTATGTCATGCGGGACAGTGTCAAATACTTTGCACAGGCTCAGGTATATGATGTTAATTGCTCTTCCCTTATCCACCAATGTTGTAACCTTGTAGACACTTCAATGATGTAGAAGGCTACCAAATTTGTCAGGCACAATTTGCCTTTAGTGAAGCCATGTTGGCTGTCACCAATCACCTCCCTATTTCCCTTGTGCCTTTCCATGGAGGTTCTGCTCCATGATCTTGCCAGGCACAGAGGTGAGCTGACCGGTCTGTAGTTCACTGGGTCTTCCTTTTTTCCCCCTTTTAAAAATGGGGGTTATGTTTCCGCTTTTCCAGTCAGTGGGAACTTCACCAGACTGCCATGACTTCTCAAATAGGATGGATAGTGGCTTAGCAACTTCATCTGCCAGTTTCTTCAGGACCCGTGGATGTGTCTCATCAGGGCCCATGGACTTGTGCACCTTCAGGTTCCTTAGATGATCTTGAGCTTGATCTTCTCCTACAGTGGGTGGTTCTTCATTGTCCCAGTCCCTGCCTTTGCCTTCTGCAACATGAACAGTGTGGCTAGAGCACCTACCGGTGAAGACTGAGGCAAAAAAGTCATTGAGTACCTCAGCTTTCTTGGGCCTTTCTTCCCTACAGGGTTTATCCCGCAGTACTCTGCCAACCAGATCCCTGAAGTCTGGTCTCCTAAAGTCCAGGGTAGTGAGCTTACTGTGCACCCTCCTCGCTGCCCTAAGGATCTTGAACTCCACCATTTCATGCCCACTGTAGCCAAGGCTGCCCTTGAGCGTCACATTCCCCACTAGCCCCTCCTTGTTGGTGAGAACAAGGTCCAGCATAGCACCACTCCTTGTTGGCTCCTCTATCACTTGGAGAAGGAAATTATCATCAACTCATTCCAGGAACCTCCTGGATTGCTTATGCCCTGCTGTGTTGTCCCTCCAACAGATATAGGGGTGGTTGAAGTCCCCCATGAGGACCAGGGCTTGTGAATGTGAGCCTGCTCCTGTCTGTCTATAGAGGGCCTCATCCACTCAGCCTTCCTGGTCGGGTGGTCTGCAGCAGACCCCCACTGTAATGTCACCTGTCCCTGCCCTCCCTTTAATCCTGACCCGTAAGCTCTCAGTCAGTTGGTTCCTCATCCATCCCCAGGTGGAACTCCATGCACTCCAGCTGGTCATTGACATAGAGGGTGACACCCCTTCCTCCTCTCCCCTGCCTGTCCTTCCTGAAGAGCCTGTATCCTTCCATTCCAACACTCGAGTCATAGGAGCCATCCCACCATGTCTCCATAATGCCAATGAGGTCATAGCCCTGCAGGCGTGTGAACATCTATGACTCTGTTTACACTATCATGCATAAAGGCATGCTACATGCATTTGCATAAAGGCATATTGATTCACACTATACAAATGACTACCGGTGCTATGAATGTCTCTAGTTATTCCTTTACCAAAACAAATAAAACAAATTCCTTGCTGAATATGAGGCCATTTATTTTTTTTTATACTGTGCTAGGTGTGATCTTATAGGCTCAGGTGTAAACCTTGGAGGTTTACTGTAGCTCCAGGAGCTTGCTTGAAATGAACAGTTCTGTAGAAGTCTTCTGATGAAAATAAAATGACAAATATGCAGTGAACACCCTGTTCGTGAATGACTAAAACTGCTAAACAAAGTTTCTTGGGTGATGGAGTGGAAGTATTTGACTCTCCTATGCAAATGACAGTTACTAACCTCTCTAATGTCAAACTGGAGGAAATAGCCAGGATAAACAGCAAAGGGCATTAATTATGTCCAGCAGCTTATGCAAATTCTGAGTCAATATAGACAATTTTATATTTCAATTCCCAGAGATGGAGTCATGCAATAAACCCATGATTAAAGAAAGGATTGGCTTAGTTTTTTCCTGTGTTTTTTCTGTATTGTAAACCTGTATGTACAAAAGTAAAGACTATGGCTTACTGCATGCTGCTGTGCATCTGGCCTGTGCTGCTCAAGGCCCATATGCAGACAGCAGAGGGTCCCTTCTAGACGTGACTAAGGAGCCTCCCTCCCCCTGCACCACCACCTGGCTGGGTGCTATGCCATGCCACCCTCCACCACCCACCGGCCTCTCCCACCTCGACATACCCCAACACCCAACCCTGTATCCCTCACAACACAGAGATTTAAGTCAGATGCTGTTCTCTAGGTTGAGGGTTAAGATAAGCAAGCCCTACAGGAAATAACAGGGGGACAGATGCATGGACCTTGCTGGACAACATAAATAGGGAAACACTTGGCCTGGGCAATGGATTTGGGGATATTTATTTTCTGTAAAGCGGTTCTGCTGGGATATCCCATACCTGGGATTAGACTGTACCGTGTCTAAATATAAAGCTTGTCATCTAGTGGCAATGCTTCTCATTGGCCCCGAGTTTTTCCCTAAAAAACAGGGTCTAAACATATGGTTGCATTTCACCCAATATGGGCAAAAATGTAGTGCTGGGCTTCTGCACTGGCAGAACTTTATCTCTTCTATATCTATTTATACTACATCTCTTCTATTCTACTCTATTCCACTCTTGTTTCTCAGGCACTGAGGTGGTTCAATGCCTGCCTGAGCTTTGTGCACTTTTGTAGATGATGCTCTCTGGGTTGCCCCAACTTCTTCTTCCAGTACACTGGAACAAAAAAGAAGCCTGAATAGCAGGTAAATGCATCATTTGGGGCCTATCTTTAAATTGTCCCCAGAAGTAAAGCAACAAAAGTGAAATGAATGTCACAAACGAAAAGAAAGACCTACCTTGGTAGCCCTGTTGCAATGCAGAAGAGGTCCATGATATCTCTGGAGTTGCAATATTTACTAAAAATCACCTTCCAAACCGAACAGCAGCAGGGGATAAAAAAGTGAAGACAAAGAAGAGAAAGGACGGTTAGTTCTCAGCGAGATATGAACTCTATTCAGGCATGAACTGGGCTAATTTTAAGGCTTATCCTACCACTTCAATTATCTGATTTGACTTGTGAGCTGGAATATTTCTCTGCTCCTGTGTAATACCTGTGCTTTTTTTGATAAAGCAAGAAAGCTCTGGAGACCTAATTGCACTGTTCAGAAGTAGAGCAGTAACGTATGTGAACTGAGAGCAAAAGATATCTCATAATGCAGTCTTGCTGCAGGATGATAAGAGCTGCAAATTTAAGGATGTAAGAGCCCAGATCTACGAAGAAAACAGCCCAGATTTGGGGAGGTCCTTGGATGGTATAAAAAGGCACTGCTTTCTCGACTACACCAGTGCAAGCTAGCTTTAAACAGAACAGAGGGTTTTTCCCCCACCAGTTGTGCCAAATTTCCTACAGCCCATCAGGCTGTATCATTCCTGCTGTTAGAGCAGAGCTCTGACCTTGAATTACAAAATTTGCCTCTGTGACCTTCCCACGCCCCCAAACACCTTTTCATGCCCCTGCCCTTCCATGCACGCCAGGCAGCCCCTATGTGGAGAAGACTGTTTGAGTGGTGGGTCTGGGAGCGCAACATTCCCTTGACTCCTGTTACGACGTGGCCTTCAATGATGTGACCCCATGCCACGATTTTTCCCAAGACTCCCAGGTCCTTCAGGGCACGTGGATGACGGTGATCCCTGGTTGAGGAGCTCTTCTGCAGCCAGGGTGCAGGACAGAAAGTCTCTTTGTGTGCCTTTGATTGTCTACGGTAGAGGCTTTGAAACCACCATCTAAATAAAATGCCTCATTCCAGCTGCGCCCGGCTCATCATCTCAAAGCCAGGAACAACAGCAAGTGTTGGGGCTGATTTGTCTGGGGGCTGCTGGTGTCAATGGGGTGGCTGCAGGCAGCGGGGAGGTGTTGGTGTGGAGTGGGGCAGCTTTCCTGGCCAGCGCTGGAGCTCATCTCCCTCACACCCCCAAAGAAGAAATAGCCAAAGAGCTTCTGGGTTCAGGATGCAGCAGCTCAAAGGGACTTGTGGAGACCTAATGGCAAAACTCAGGAGGAGCAGGAAAGCGATATTTTGCAGATGAGGTCTGAGGCACAGGGACATCAAGGTTAAAAGTCTCCTCTCCTTGTGGGTGCCTCACTAGAAACACTGTTTTCCACCCCTCATGACCACCCGTATCATCCCAAATTCTCAGGCACAGTTTCCATTGCTGTCCATGGCAGGCACAGGGGATGTGCACACCCACAGATCAGCCTCGAGGCTGCTGACCCAGAAAATGAGGAACATGTCACCCACGACGTCCTTCCAGTGGCTTGTTTTTACTGCCTTGCCTCATGCTGCCAGGAGGAGGCAGGGGCTGTGGGCAGTGGGGGCTGCAGGCAGCAGGGGCTGCCACTGCCCTCCCCAGATCTGGTCAGTTGAGCAGGCCCCATGTGTTCTGTAAGGTGACGACCATGCTAGAGGAATAGCATGTCATCATCTAATTAAAGACTCTACCGAAAGGCGTAGGTGCCAGGAGTTAATTAAGCCTGCAGCCTCACTCCAGCAGTCTTGGCCTTTGAGCTCTTTAATTCCTCAATTGTAATAGCGTTGCAGTAACACGGTTCCCATGTGCCTTTTCTAAGGTGCCTTTCAGACCCCAGGGGAAATGTCTCACTCAGAGGTGTCTTGTGGCGCTGACCCAGACCTCTGATGCTGGCAATGGCGAAGCCATGGGAGAGACCATGGGACACTCTGCCAGTGAGGAGCTGCTAATGCCTGCTCACAGCTCAGGACACCGTGAGCCTGAAGTAATGGGAACATAAGGACAAAATGGCAAGATCTGGCCAGCCTGGCTGTGTCCTATTGTGCCTGGGCTGTGACACTAGAGCTGATGCTGAAGGAAGAATTCAGACGTCAGTTTTTACTGGTGGTGAAGAGCCCTCTTACTCTTGAGGGAAGCATCAGGGGTTTTGTGGTAGAGAAGAGAGCGATATTGGTCACCTTGAGAGGTGGCTGTGGCTGATACATGCATGCACACCCACCTTCCCTGTTTTCTGACCCAGATGAGATTACACCAGGTGATATCTTTACTTTATAAAACATCAAGGCACTTGATTGCTGAGGTAGCTAGTAACCGCAACCAGGGCAATGGGTGGGATTAATACCTGTGTGTGTTTTAAAAGCCTGCTTTGCCCAGTGATTGACCCTTGGTTATTAAAATACAGCAGTAATGATATACAAAGCAATAAAACATAGCCAAATGAGTTCAGATAGGGTTGAAACACCACTCCTAGCAGAACAGCATCCTACTGGAGTGATAGCTGCTAAAATCGGCTGACAGTATTGAAGGATACAACAACTGGTACACGCAGTAGCTGAGCAGATGATATTAATTGCGGCTGAACAGAAGGTAAAGGCTTGTGATGTGCCAGGAGTGCTATTTCAGGTACTGAGGTTTCTTATTCTGGAAATCAATTATTATTGACCAGGACAGATAAGAGAGGAAAAGATTAAAGAAATATATTAAAAAACATTAAAGGGAAGAAAGCCGGCCTGACTCATAGAAAGCAGCAGGAACTTTCAATGCATCAAGGAGGAATTTTAATGCTTTCTTTACTCCATGTAATAGTGAAAGAGTGGGAAGTAAAACTAAGACTGTAGATACTATTTTCTAGATTATGAGCTGTCTCCATACATGCTTTTTAGCTTTCCATACTCGGTATTTTTACTTAAGTTTGCTAAAAGTGGATTTGTGAATCACCCATCACACTTTAATACTCATCTCAGGATGGTTGTTCTCAGCTGGTTGTGGTTTTTTTTTTTTTATCAAAGAGCATATGCTACTAAAGTTTTCTTGATTCTGTTGCAACCTGCTGAGCTTTTCTGACCAACATCCTTATGTTCTAGAACAAAGCAGCCAGCCTCAGACATTTCCCAGCAATATGCAATTGTTCCTGTTATTGCCTGCAGGTTTATGTTCCCAATAAAGTTGATGTCAGTTGTGCTGACAGAACGCGATTGGAATGTGTTTTGGAGAGACAGGAGGACAGTAATGTGCACTATTGATGTCTCCGGCACAGTATAGGAATCCTATTTGCCTAAAGTCCATTATCATTGCAGGGACATTAGCAACATGAAGGCAATACAGTGACATTTGGCTTGCAGCCATACTTCAGCCAGATGGGACACATGGTTTCTCCTGTGACCAGGGAAGAGGGCTGACCTGCAACTTTGAGGATAGGCAGCTCTGTTGGCACCAGGTGAAGAAATGAGCATCTTACCCGGTCCTGTGAAGATGTCCTTACTTGGGCAGATGTTCTGAAACAATTGCTCTTCAGCCCAGGTCTCCATGGGGCTCCTCCTTCAAACCTGTCTCAACTGTCTCTGACCCACAGTCACCATCTTGCTTACGTTCCTGTTCCTATCCCTGGGTGGCAAGACACTGCTGTGACGTGTCTCAGCACCTCACTCCATGCATTAATGCCCCTCAATGGAAGAAATCACTACTTAGAACAGGACTGAGACCTTGCTGTGGAGAATAAGAGGGGCCAAAGGCAGGAGACCACAGCAGTTTCTACAGCTGTAGTAGTGGGCGAAGATCATGCATGTATAGGGCACAGACAGGTTTCCCCATAATACGCATCAAAAAAGTGCATAGTCACGCAGGTCAGCACAGCCCAAAAAAGCTAAAGATGCAGCTCCTGACACAACTCCTACGAGAAAGAGTGGACACAGGGACTCCACTATTGCCCAGCGGTATGAGAGTCTCCTGCAAGACTGGGCAACACAAGACACTCATTTGCCAGTGTCATTTCTGACAGCAAAGGCAGAGCCAAAATCATATAAGCAGTGTCACAGAGGTGATACACCACATGGGAAAGCGAAACAGAGGTCTCTGCTTCAGCCTGCAGATTGGTGAGTAAATGCCACAAAGAAAATCAGCCACATATAAACCCTGTTAATTGCATTTCCCTTGGATTTGTGCCAGGAGGAAACAGAATGTACTCCTCAAAAATGATGCAGCATCTGCAAACAATTCATTTCCCTTGTTTGAGAGTTAACATTATGTCATATTTCTGTCCGTGTTACTGTTAGCAAAACTTCTACCATGTGTAGAAAAAAAAGGACAGGAAACCAAGTTCCCTGAGTGCTCAGCTTGATCATTTCAATAATTCTCCATCAAGACCAAGAAGTAGCCATTTGATTTAAGTGGGGAACGCTGCCTGCCTGCCTTAGAAACTAACGTGAAGCAAAGGGGGGAAAAGCAGAATGAATAATAACTGAGGCTTTTTGGAGTGGAAATAATATTTTGATGAAGCATGCAGTGACTGCGAAGTAGGACAACGTGACTCGATGGGGATGCCTGGTTCCTGGCCCAGAGCTCACTTCTGTGGGACTGGTTTCTTTCCTGGAGACAGTTCTGCATTTTTTTGAAACATCTTCCTCTGAAATAAGGGGCCATTGTCTCTTAATACATAGCATCCACCTCTGGTTGAGGAGAAGGATTTTAAAAACCCTCTCAGAAAGAGCAGGGATTAAAACCCCTGCTACTCTGGCTGACTTTCCCGCTCAGAGGAGCAGTTCAATATTAAGGATTGTGATGGAGATATTACTAAGGTACCATAGTGCATATACTCTGCAACCTACCAGCTTACAACTAATCACATTATATTTTCCTTTCAGATAGGATGGGTAAAAACACATCTTACAAGTCCAATTTCTGTTCTATATGTGATCCTCAGAACAGCTAATCCCCTCTGTAAACCCTGTCCAAAATGTTATCCTCTTCTGATCTGTTGTTGGTAATTGGGTTTTCTTCCAAGAATTTAACTTGTGTTTGGGTTTTTTTTCACCCTAGCAAAATTCCTAAATAAATAATGCAGGCATATTTTCAAAGCCAGCCTGTCCTCAGTTTCCAGTCCTGCTTCCTTTTGCTGGTCTCAACTTGCTGTGTTCAAGACTTTTAGCACTTGGTGATGTCTTTGATTCAGCTCAGTGAGCAATATTCAGAGTCGGGGCTGAAAGTGCAGAGTTGAAACCATTTAAAATGATAATCTTTCACTAATGAGACTGGAGGAGAGTGTGTTAGAAAAGAGTCTGGTAAAACTCAGTTATGTATCTTGCAGGGACTGTGAAAATGCTGCTGTTTCTGTAACCGCAGCTTTCACTGAGGATTTCTGAACTGCTAAGGCAGAAGGCTGATGTGAAATTTTTCATTGTGATTTTCCCTGTCTCTCCAGTGGCCTTTGTTGTCCATATCAAAATGAAGCAGGATCCAGAACTGTTAGGTACCACTCTGTAGAAATCACTGGAAGGAATTCTTATTTCTATACACGTAGTCAAATAGGTCTTCCTCAAAAAAGGGTGATAAATGACCTTATCAGTCATAGTTCCCAACATCCAACAGAGGTCTTAGCTAAAACCCCACATCTAAACATCTCCCAGGTTTCTCATTCTTTGAATTCAGATACAGGCATAGTATGAGCCCAGCAGTATCCAAAATACCTATTTTTTATTTCTCGCACCAATTAACAGCTGATATTAGGAAAACCACTCCATTCATCTGAGCTGCAAATGTTAAGCAGTATTAAAAATAGTATGCCAGATTTGCCATCTGCCATGTGGGGGGAAGAAAGCGTTGAGAGCCCTCAGCTGTCTGAGCAAAAATGAAGGCTCCCCCGAGCTCTTGAAACACCGCTTCTGTTAGAGGATGAGGACCGTGGTAGATGTTTTACTTCCAACAGCCAGAGGTCTGCAGTCCTGCTGATTCACGCTTACCTTTGGGCAGTGATGCGGCTTAACAACATTCATTGCAACACGACACCTAAGTGAAATGTATGGGTGGGATTCATCTGACGTAACTTCAAACATCTACAAGTTTGGCATCTCAAGCATGGGGCGCTGCTAGACTCCCTCTCTTGCCAGTAGAGAAAGAGGACAACTTCCAGAGGGTAAATCAGCCCACATGTCTCCAAAACCCAGTTTAAGATGGGATGAATCATCCTCTGAAGGTACCACCCACCTCCCCAGTGACTACAGGGAAACTGTTGTGACTAGCTTGGAGCAGTCATCACTAACTTAGGTGGCTATGGTTAACAGTTAAGTGGGGTGAATCCCATTAGTTTCCAATTATATACACTACCCTAAAATAAGAAACAGAAGCTGCCAGACAGAGCTGACGTATCAGGATCCCAAAGCACGTGGCTATATGGTAAGTCGCAGTTCCCATCCTTATAACATCCTTGAACAGAGCACTATGGGAAAAGAGATTTTTCTTTTTTCAGGAAAGAGAAAACGTCTACGATACACTCATTCGTGTGACCCTCAGGGCAATCCTGGACGTCCATTGAGAGGGACAGCATGGCAGGGGTTGGCTCTGTCACTATGAGCAAGGAAGGATCTGATTACTTTTTAGAGTCACTGGGGCTTGTAGAGAAATCCAAGTTACATTAAAGGGAGCCTTGTGCAGCCTGGTGACTATACTAAGGAACATATTGCTACTATTCAGTCTTTCAGTACCAATGATTAATGGCAGAATGTAACCAGGAACCAGCAAGGCTGGTTGTGAGAGGCTGAGCTGAAAGTTTCTTATTTTCTGCAGCAGATGACATAAAAGTTATTTCAAGATTTGACAAATAACAGAAATGTCTATACTCTGGCTTTACTTAACACAAAAAGGGCACAGGATTGCTGCTAATGGAGTACTAAAGTGCGATTAACCCTGTAGCACATAAATGCATTAAGCTTGAAATGTTTCGTAAACTGGATAATAAGGATGCTTTAGCACCAAATGTCCTCACCAAATGTGAGTGAAGCTGGGCTGCTTGTTTCAAAACTACTCACACAATTGATGCCTGACATTACCGCACGCTTGATAATACGGGACTGTCAGAAGGGTAATGTCAGTTAAGGGAGTAAGGAAAAGCAGGTACATTGAGAGGCCAGTGAAAGGCCCATTTGCAGTTCACTAGAAAGGTGATAGAAACAAAATGGTTTTGTCTCATTTGTATGAAGACAGAAGAGTTTATTTGTGAGGAGTATAGGCTGCTACGGTTGGCTTGTCCGAATCCATAGGTAAGGCTAGCAGGAGACTGTTAGGCCTACGCTCTGTCTTGGCTAACATGAGCACAAACTGTAATAACCATAGGAGACTGCATGTGACTTCAGAAAGATAAACAGTAGTAAACAAGCCTTTTTGGGTGATGGCTACAGAAGAATTATGGAGCTATGCTGGAATTACAGAGCTGTGCTAGGATTATGGTTTGGCTCTCTAAACGCTCTGCGGAGCCCTCACTGGGGAGGAAAGAGAAGGGGGAGCAGGAGAGAGAAAGGCCTCAAGTGTGACATTTTCTCTCACTTTTTTAAAAGTCTGGTTTTAAGCCATTTTTACTCCTTAAAATGTTTATGTGCTGTAATATGATGGAGTTTTAGGAACCCGCTGTCCATTTCTTGCTGCTTTACAATGAGAACATCTAGCAGCTGCCTTGAATTCACCCGAGCCAGCTAAAATCGGAGAGCCAAGGTGAGCCAAGACCACTGGCCAGACTCAGGCACCTTCCCTTGCCCACAGAGATCTGCCAGCACTAAGAAAATGGCCTTGATCCCACAAAAACATACTTGTGCCTCACCATGCTAAAGAGAGTTTTGGCATCGACTTGTCCATGTGATGATGAGAGGGCTGGAGCACCTCTGCTATGAGGACAGGCTGAGAGAGTTGGGGTTGTTCAGCCTGGAGAAGAGAAGGCTCCGGGGACACCTTATAGTGGCCTTCCAGTACCTAAAGGGGACCTACAGGAGAGATGGGGAGGGACTCTTTATCAGGGAGTGTAGTGATAGGACGAAGGGTAATGGTTTCAAACTGAAAGAGGGGAGATTCAGATTGGATATTAGGAAGAAATTCTTTACTGTGAGGGTGGTGAGACACTGGCACAGGTTGCCCAGGGAAGTTGTGGATGCCTCATCCCTGGAAGTGTTCAAGGCCAGGCTGGATGGGGCTTTGAGCAGCCTGGTCTAGTGGGAGGTGTCCCTGTCCATGGCAGGGAGGTTGGAACTAGATCATCTTTAAGGTTCCTTCCAACCCAAACCATTCTGTGATTCTATGTGCAGGATGAACCTGCGAACACTGGCCAGGCAGAGTGGCCCCCGGAGGTGTCCATGTCCTGACTGCCTGTGAACCCCTCCTCTGTGCACCCCTCCGATGGCCAGCAGCTGAAAGAATATTACCCTAAATCCCTGGTCCAAACAGACAGAGAATTGGGTCCATGGGCACCACAGAGCATGTTTGCCCTGCTGTGCCAAGAGAGTCACGGGGATGCAAAAATATTTCATCACCTCAAACTGATCATCATACCATTATTTTTCTGCTGTGTTTTGTTTTTAATCTGAATTCAGTTTGGCATGTTAAAAATAGCACGGCGAGCTTTGGAAAAATCTGTTGGGTTTGCATTTATACCACAGTTGCTGTTGCTCTAATTAAAAAGAAAAGCTCACATGACAGAAACAATTTCTATGTGCTGACATTTCAATGCAATAACCACAGCAGCAAATGCAGTCTTAGCTTTGTTCTGTTCATCATGGACGTTGGGCCAAGAGGAACAATGGCGGTGGATGGATCAGTGTCCTGCTCCACAGGTCAGTACAGTAGACATACAGAAAGTTGAATTCAATACATTTCTTTGAGAAAAAACTAAGGTCATTTCTCTGTTTCGCATCCAAAATGACTCAGTCAGCCAGCAAAATGGCTCCAAAATTCTTTACTTGCTTTCTGAAGAGGAAGAAAATACCACCAAGTGATTTCCTTGAATCCTTGACAAAGGCGGCAGTCCTTTTCTTTTTTCCAATTAGCTCGGGCTCTGTACCCCGCTGACTTTCCATTCTTTTTACAAATGTGATGCTGAGTAAGACACTGGGAACAGAAATCCCCTTGAATTAAGCATTTTTCTCAGAGGAACTCCTTACAGCTCTGTGAGCAAAGCCACTACCTGTGACATTTGAAAACGAGAGGCATGAAGCCACCCATCTGGGCATAGAGCCACTGCCTGTTTTGGCTCTGCTACCATTTAAATCTCAAAGGTCAAAAGAAAATGTTCCCCAGTAGTTTCTTCATGGAAAAAATTTGGACATGGGCTGGGGATGGTGGATTTTTAATTTGAAACAGATTCAATAGGAATTTTTCTTAAAAATGCAGCCAAAGGGTTAAAATGTTATGAAGGAAAATAAGACTCCAAATCCAGCTTAAGTCTTGTCAGAACAAACCTCTCTTCTCTGCTGGCAGGTTGGGGGTTTGGGTGCTTGACCCCATCTAGTGGCACTCCAGAAAAACCCGAGACTTCTCCGTCCACGGTGGTATTGCAAGATCACCTTATCCTGTATGAAACATGGCCATGGCTTCCTCCCCTGTCCCACCGTCTTCTCCTGTGCCTGGCAGCAGACCAGGCTGTGGCAGGGGTGGGACAGGGACATGTTTCACGGGTGTGCTAAGCCCCAGCCACGCGTGTGAAGCACAGAGGGAGGTGTGTGTCCAGGCAAGCGCGTAATAAACTGCTGGGTGTCTCTGGGTGAGAGGATCCTTTAAAAATAAATAAACCAAGTAGTGCTTGTTTCCCCCAGGCGTGCATCCCCTTTATGTAGGTGCTAGATAGGAAGCACATAACGCCGTAACTTCATTTTTCAACCATCTCCAAGAACAAGTGGCCTCTTTGAAGCCAGTTTGCATAGAGCTCCAGTTCAGCATGCAGCTGTAATGCTACAAAGCCTTTGATCTTCCCTCTCCAGCAGCCCCGGCACGGCTTTTCCTTTCATCTCCCACCTCACCTTTGGCTCTACCTCCACCAGCTTGGCAGGCGGCCACCCCCAACCCCTGCCCCTTGGCTGGGACACAGGTACCAGCAGCCTGAAGCCTTCCCCTGGTGCACACAAAAGCCACCCCTTTGGGGATCTTGAGCACAGGTGCCTCTGGGGGGGGTTCCACAGTTGGTGTCTGCTGGGTCGGAGTGGGTCATTCCATGCCCCTCCCAAAGCAGAGCCCTTGCTGCCCAAGCATGGAGAGATGCTCAGACGGCTCTGCCCACTGGAGGAGAGCCCATCCCTGCGGTCAGATTTGGTGAAGACCATTTTGTGCCTGCCCATGCCTCTGAAAAGTCAGTTTATCAGTCTGTGACAAATGACTTTGTGGGTGCAGGTGGGGTGGGGCTGAGGCGAAAGGGCAGGAGCCGAGGAAGTTATTGAGGCGAGGGGTAGGCTTCCCCAGTGTGGTGGAGGAGTGATGCACAGCAGCACTGAGCTGGGCTCCCTTCTGCTCCCAGCCTCCCACCAGCCTCCCACAGGAGGCCACGGGACTCCTGGGTGTTCATGCCGCTGGCCTTGCAGGTATGGACCTAAGCCCTTCCTCTGGGACATGATGGCCTCAGGCACGGTCCTGCGTTCAACCCCTGCTGTTGGTGCCTCCTTTATTTCAAGAATTACTGAGAAGGGTTTCAAAGCCAGCAAACTGCCCTCCGGCAATCGCCACGTTCCTTTGCCCTCCCCACTGTGCCCCTCCGGACCCGCTGACACACAAACCTACTTAAGCTGAATTCAACACTCCTGTTGCAGAGCAATTTCAAGTGCTCGTCTGCAACGTGCGGGTTCCCGGGGGAGGCGGCACGTGGCTCTCTGCGCCTGCTGCGCCCCTTCGTTTACCCCAGTGCCAAGGCAAGACAACTTCTCCCAAAGTCAGCAGCACGCCCTGTGGCCGCACCGGCGGAAATTCAGAATGGGGCCGCGGACACAGAGAGTTACCTGTGAATAATTGCCATCGCAGCTAGCGCTGTGGGGCTATGGGGGGATGCCCAGTTCTATTGCATGACTCCGCGGTGTCCAGCAAGCCAGTTCCAAGTTGGAGCTGAGCGCTTTCAACCTCAACAAGCGCTGTTATAATGAAGCTCATACCTCATTAATGGGTTGATGAGTAGCTTAGCATTGATTTAACGAGTTCCCTTTAGAAGCCTCCAATACTGCATTCCTTGGAAGATTAAGGATTGCTTTTTTTTTTTTTTTCTTTCTAATGAAGTTGTTACTGAGGAGGCATGAGAATGTGAGAGATGCCCTGCTTACCCCTGGGTGAACCCCATTTACGTGGCATTTTTACTGCAGGAATCCTTCCAAACATTGCACAGATGGAATTTCACATCTGACAAAAGAAACAGATAATGTTTATCTAGCAAAAAAACCTTACTGCCGCCTGGATTTGCATTTGCTTGCTCATGTGTTTGTGCCTCTTCTGTGTTTTTAGTGTCAAAATTACTCTCCAGACTGGTTCTGCGAAATGTTACTTTTTTAAAAAAAACAGAGTAGATGACAGACGATGTGCTTTACCAAGATCTACTGAAGCATTTGCCACCCTTTCAAAATACCGAAACATTTTCGCACCAAACAGTAAAGGTGCCAGAGAGCTCCGTACAAGCCTTGCTTTCGAGGGCTACCAGGCAACCAACTCATTAAGCCCCGGCAAAAGAGAAGCAGCGTCTTCAGCTCAGTAGAGCCGGCACGCTTCTGCCCACCGATACGGAGGAGCCCGGGGTGGCGGAGGGACCACTGCCACATCTAAGCCCCGAGATGTATGAAGAGGAGCAGCCTGCTGTGGAGGACCTGGCGCAGATTTGGATTATCTGAGGTCTTGCTCCTGGGACAGGACTCTGGCAGTCGCGGTGGGTCTCCAGGGCAGTGTCAGAGGTGACCGCAGGCAACGGAGGCATGCGTGGTGGGACAGGACTGTAAGTATCAGCTCTCCCTTTCCCTTGTTTCTGCGGTCACTCATACAGCAGCGGGACGGGAAGAGAAAGGATATCTTTGCTGTTTCTTTTTAAAGCAGAAACAAAAGGCGAGGCTGGGTGAAATTAAAATTTAGAGCAGGAAGAAGAGAGAGAGAGAGAGATTTGAATTTTGCAAGTCAGAATTTACTTGCTCTTCAGCCTTGCAGCGGCTTTCTATTACAAAAAAAAAAAAAAAGGGGGGCACTTGGTTTGCAGCCAAAGAGTTGCTGACAAAAAGAAGAAAAAGGCGACTTGCAAAAATGCGGCGGCATTGTTTCTCTTCAAAAGCAGTGGGCTGTCAGCTCGACAGCGTGCGAGCTCTCCCTTGTAGCCAGAGCACATTTCCCCTGCAGTTTCCCCTGTGCTGTGAACCGTGGTTAAGCAAACAAGGCAGGCTAATGGAAGCGAAAGTTTTAATTAACATTTATCGCCATTTACGGTCAACTTGGCAAAGGGACCCGGCAGCCCCCCGGCGATGCATCGGCACACCCTCGTCGCACAACAGCCAGGCACCTGCCTGCTGGTCAGCTTGGCAGTAGGAAAATGCCCACGGCTAAACCCCCCTCCAGCAGGCAATCTCCAAATTACTCGGCACGCCGTGCTTTCCAGCTCCCAATGCTTGGGTGAAAACCCCTCCGCAGGCAAAAACTTTGTAAACATGTTGCGACTTTAGTCCCGCAGAGGAAGCCTACACGGCTGCTAAACCAAGGATCCCCACACCGGCAGTGAGAGCTGGCAGCGCCCAGCCCCCCCCTGCTGCCAGCCTCCCCTTCCCCTTTAAATAAACATCCGTGTACAAAACAGAAGCCACTCCAGATCTCCCCCCTCCCCTTAAAAAGAGACGTGAAGCCCGCCACGGCGCTGAATGCAAACATGCGTCTAACTCGCGTTGCAGAAATAGATCGTGCAGCAAACACAGCCCGCAGCCACTGCTGCGTCCGGAGACACGACTTTGTGAAAAACAGCAAAAGTACCTTTTGAATTCTTCCATCAATATCCAAATAAATACACTTGGGCCGGTAAGTTGAGGAGGCAGATCCCATCTTGTTACAGTTGGGCTTTCACTGGACCTTTTTCCAGTGTGAAACAGAGCAGAAAATAAGGTTTATCCTACCAAGCCGAGCCACCGCTGCCTGACAGTTTGGTGTCCCCGCTCTTCTGTATCCCACTGTACTCTCATTCTGGGAAGGTCCCTCCTCTAACGTGCATGCATTTTGCTGTGCCTCTGTCTCTCTCTGCCACCTCCTTTTAGTTTTGCTTCCCTCCACATCCAGCTGCCTCGGACAGGGAAAGACACAGGCTCCAGATGCTGTCTGCAAGTGCCCTCTCCATTCCCATAGCAACAACCCCTCTTGGCTTTAGGGCTGGGAGCTGCTGGGCATCCGCATTGTGGCTCTGACCCTGGGGCTGACCACCTCCTGTTACACACAAGACCAAGTGGTACTTATCCCCCCGGGAGCGGGGGGAAACCTCCTTCATTGGGTTGGCAAGAGATGTCATTTGGTTTTGAGGTGAAATAGGACTGTAATTATTAATTAGCAGCGACCCTTCTGGTGAGCTGCCTGCACCCTGCAAGCGGTGTGACAGGCTCCCAGCTGTGCCCTGTGCTGGCAGTGTCCTTTCAGACACCCGCCGCTGCCGGGGCTTGGACCGTCTCAGCTCAAATTCAGCAGCTTAATTCCCACGTCCCTCCTGTTACCATTACAAGGACGGAAAGAAAAAGCAGCGGCTTTTTTTCCTCTGCAAGCTCCAGAAGCATGAAGAAAGCGTAAAGCCCATGCTCTCGCCCAACACTCTCTGTGCCACCCCCGGAGTGAAGGAATTTGTTATTTAAGTGAAGTATCCTGGCAAAGGCGTCTCCCATGGGAAGGCGCAGCCAAAAACTGGGAGGGAGAGCAAAGCATCCGACAGTTGATTCTCTGAGCGGATGCCAAAAGCCATCTGCTGCGTGTCTGTGCCGTGCTGCAGTGCCTGTGCGTGTGGGGAGCCAAAGCAGCGGTGGTGGGTGATGCTTGGTCATGGAGGGGACAGAGCTTTGGAGGCAGCATCTCCTCCACCCTCGCAGGGGAGAGGCTGCCTGATGGGCTGCAAGCCCGCACAGCGGCTGGAAACAGCTCATCCTGTGAGCGTTAGTTCTGGGTGTTGTCTGCGGCTTCTGATGGAGGAGCTGCAAAAACATTTCCCGGCTTCTTTTGCGCTGCAGCCTGGGAGAGCTGGGCTTCTGGCAGTGGGGCCGGTCCTGCCTTCCCTGCCCACCCCAGGCCCTCGCTGTGACATGAGTGAGGCACAACTGACCTGCAGAGGAGGCCAGTGTGGCCCTATGGGCTATGGCCCGGCATGATGTGCAGCCTCGGCTGCCCCCCTGCAACACTCAGGCAGGACTCGTTCCCTGGGCAAAGAGGATTCCTAAGAGCCGGCAGTGTGAACAGGTCCTGGAGCCAGTCTGGAAGTTGGAGCCACTCTGGAATTCAGAGCCAGGCTGGCCTTTCGGACCAAAGCCAGTGGTACTTCTGATGCCCTCAGAGCCAGCGAGCAGCAAGGTGACTCTTTTGGGAGGTGCAAGCCTTTGCTTCACATCCTTCCTCTGATAGCTTGGAGCAGGCACTTGGTCTTCCGGAAGAGAACCCTTGCCACAGTGGGGCTATCCCGTAAGCTGTGCCCTAGGCTATGTTACAGTCTGTCCCATAAGCTGTCCTGAAGGCTACCCACTATGGTATCCTCTAGGGTTTTTTGCAGTCTGTCACATAGGCCATCCTGTAAGCTATCATGCAGGCTAATCCCCTAGGCTGTGCTGTAGGCTATCCCCTAGGCTATCCCCATGGCTATTCTGAGGTGGGCACAGCCTCTCCCACTGCAACAGTCCTTCCACATCAACCCCACTGCTTCTGTACATCAGTCGGGACTTCTGTGAGAGGTCATTTCATTCCCTGCTCTGCCAAGCATTGCCTTAACCCTGTTTTACTGTGGTTCACTCCCAAGTGACTTGATTGACCTCGACAAGCAGCAGGTACCTGAGGAAGATGGCCATGACGACAAAAACGCAGCCGTTTAGAAGGAGGCAGCAAGAGCACTCACACTGGGAGTTGCACATGGAGCATTTGGTCTTGTAGAGGAGGAGGCTGAGATCTCCCCCGTGGTGACCCACTCCAAGAGTAGTCAGACGAGGTCACTGCAGGATTTAATCGCACACCATTGAAACATCTAACAATCAGAATATCACACCAGTAAGCATCCACCTTTTGATTTCTATTAAAAAAAAAATGACCAGCTTCTCCAGCCAACAAAAAGACAGGCTCATAAAAACAGGATGATCCTGTTCCTGCCTGTCCATCCTTCTTTCCATATCTATTATCCCTGTGTATTTAAATTGTGTTTCTTAAGCTCCAGCACGCATCCCACCCCCCCTTAATTACATTAATACTTGTTGGAAAAATTGCTGATTACTGCACTTTTCAAGAACTTTTCATGTAGAATTCAATCTACAAAAGCTCTCAGAAATGATGGTAAAAGCCTGGTACAATCTAAGGCACAGCTCAGGCCCATACCTGAAAGGCAACAAAAGATGGTGTTCATCAAAGAGGATGTACATCTCTGTGAGATGGCTGCCTGCCTTTAGCTGGTTTAACCCTCCTGAATCTCCTTATTTCATTATACACTGCGCAATGTGGGACAAAAATTACTTGGAAGAATTATCCTATCTTATTCCATCCTTCAACAGTTCATCAGCTGGGACAAATCCTGGCAATACGGCGCCAGACGATGTTTCTCCATCATTTGGTAAAAATGCCTTAAAGGAGCATTTTGACCAGCTACAGGCAGCACTAAGCTATTATCTCCCAGACCGCAGGCGGCACATCAAGTGTTGCACGGCTCTGCTTTGCCTTCTCTGCTAAGTTGTTTACTGAGGCCAACACACACCACTTTGTACACACAACCCTTAAAAACTAGATGTGGCTTTCAGAGGGCTGCGGGGCTTGAGCCTTTGGCCCGACGATCTGGCGGTGCCCCAGCCAGATGTCACTTACCCCAGCGGCTGCTCCCAAAGAGTAAAAAAGGTGCCTCTGTCTCCCGGTCCCGGCGTCTGCTCCACGTATGTGGTTCAGAGGCAGCTTTATTAGGGTTTCCAAGGTGTAACTGTAGGATATTCAGATCACACGCGGTTTGCACTTGGACTCACTGCTGTCAAGGCACGAAACACCCACACTGTCTTTACACGGGTCGAGATCCCCCCCTGCTGCAAACCATGCTTACGGGGAGAGTGTAAAGCTTTAGGGATGAAGAGGGCTGCCCCAGCCACTCTCCATGCGGGGCTGGCATGGGGTGGCATGGTACCATCCCCCTCCGCTCTGTCCCCTCTGCTCACAGCTGCAAGGGACCGAGGCAGCGAGCTGTCAAGGACAAGGCAGGGACAGCACCGCCGCTGCCTCTGCTTGCCTTTCCCATGGCCTGACAGCTTGCGTGGCCCCTCCGAGGAGCTGCCTCTCTCAAGGTGGCAACATCCTTCTGCAACAGCCTCCCAAAATCCATCCTTTCTCCCAAGCATCCCCATCAACAACAGTCACCTATTTACAGCCATGGGATGGGGTTTCCAGGGCTGGCTTCACCCATCCTGAAGTTGCTGTGCTCATGTGGTGGCACCCACTGCAGGTCATGACCCCTGGCCTCTCTAAAACCTAGTTTTATTGCTCAAGAAATCAAGTGCTCCTTGCAAATGCACATCCAAACTGGGGGAGTGCGGGGCAGTATTCTTCAACGGGATTTAGATAGGGGGGAAAAAAAACCAGATAAATTAAACCTTTCAGTGAATAATCCCCCATTCACTTTGCCTCAGAGAAACGCATTTCCACCAGTCCTCACTGAACTGTGTTTCCTGACTCTCTCCCACACTTTGGCTCTCCTTGCCCTCCATGATGGACCTCTTGGTGCCCTGCCTGCAGTGCTTGTCCCTGCCCTGTGCCCTGGGGAGGCTGCGCGGGGCTGGACTCAACACCAAATAACTCATCCCCCCACCTGAGGGGCAGGGAGAGGTGCCCGTGGTGGAGGCTGGGGAGAGAAAAACCTCAGGTTTTGTGCAAAGCACAGAAAGTACGCTGTGGCCTGTGAAGGGGACTAATTAGGGACTAAGGTTTTATTTGGAAATGCTTCCTGGGCCACTGGGACTGGGAAGATGCAGCCTGGCCTTTGAAGGGATGGGCAGCCGGAGCATGAGTCAAGCCAAGTATTTTAAGGAAGGTGATACATTTTGAAAAAAATTTGCCTAGAAGAAAAAGCAGAGAATAATAATTTAAATAAATCAACTTTTTTCCTTACCTACTCCATATCTAAGTCTCTCAGTTGCTTCCTCTGCCCACTAATCCCGTCTTTTGCAGGTCCCCTCCTTCAGCTGAAGGTCTCGCAAACATCTGTCTGCCTCCACATTCCCACAGGACCTTGTCTTACTGCTTTACCTTTCTATGCCATTTCCCTCAAACCTACCGAAACACCCGATTGCCCCTGGAGCTGGGAGGGTTTCCCCTTCGCTCCCCCAGCTCCCCTTCCCCTCCCTATTTCACCCAGTCTTCTCTCCCTCCTTTCACTGTCTTTGGTGTTTCACCACTCTTGCTTCTAGATCTTTCTCCCCCACAAACATGTAAGTCAGGGTCGAGCCTATGCAGGAATTAACTTTTCATGGTGGTTATGCTGTTAACAGCTGAACCGATGGCCATGCCAGTGTAAGCTCCTCCATCGTGCCTGTTGCAGAACATGAATGACATTTTCAGTCCAGCTCCCACTCCTTTCCAAAAGCCTATGGAAAGTATATGGCTTGCTGTATATGGAAATTTTAGCTCGTTTCTTCGCACGTTTCTTTTATAGGCTGCCAGGTTTCTACATGACTGGTCCTGGAAATGATCACATTTAATGCTAATTACAGAATTATTAATACTGAGACCTTTATATGATTTGTCTACATGGGCCCTAAAAGCCTGCATTTAGCCCTTCCCCACGCAGCAGCACAGCTCCCCAGCTCGCTTCTGGCTCCAGCCCCATTTCTGGATCCATTGCTCACCCCATCCCCATCCCCAATCCATGTGGTGCAGCCATAATCACCCGCATCCCAGTTTCCATGGCAAACCGCCAGGAATGTGGGCTGGAAGAGAGCTGCGGCATCTCCCAAGATGGTTGGTCGGGGGCACCTGAGTGCAGATATAGAGCCCCGTGGGCTGGAGACGTAGTATTACTCACTCGGGAACCTGCCTTGCTCTTTAATCCCACAATGCTGGCCACCTCAGCAATAATACTGCCTTTATTCTGTTCACAATTGTTGTCAAAATTCTGGTACCAGTAGTTCTTGCTTGTGTCTCAACACTCGCACATACCAGTTAATAGGCTCAAATCTTGGGAAAGTAAAAATAGCAAACCCTGTTAACTCACACATAGTTGTCCACGTGTGCAGTAGTGGCTTGGAGAAGGAGCAGTCTCAAGCCACAGGTGATCCTTCTACTTTATGAAAGCATGTGTCCATTACAGCATCTGGCATTTCTTGACTTTCCTCTTTGGTCGAACTGAAGTAAAAACCTTCTTTCTCCAGCTCTACGTTAGCAATATTTTTTTAGTAATCTGTTTTCTAAAGCACTTGCAACACCTGGCAGCTCCCCAAGTTGATTTCCTGAAGGTGTCCCAGCGCTGCAAACCCGCCACCTTTCCCTGCTCCCTGCCGGGTGTGGAGGAAGCTCAGCCTCCACAAGCCTTTCTTTTCATCGCCGGGCCAGCATCGGGTCCTTGGCACAGGCCCTGCAACGCCTGCGTCCTGGTTTTGCTAAGAGCGCTTTGCATCACCTCCCCAGGCGACCTCTTCTCCCTGCCAGGAGCCAGCAGGACCTCGGGCATCGCTGTGCCCCGTGCCCCGCTGCGGCGTGCTGCCAGCTGCCTACGGAGAGCCTTGCCTGCACTCTCTTCCCTTGCGACCTCTCTGCTTGATTTTCAGGATCGCTTCCCTCTCTGCTTTCCATTTTCCACCTCTTCCCTTCATTTCTCACTCCCCTCCCATCTCTGCAACCCAGCTACCTGCTCCTAGGCTTTCATTTAAAGTATCAGCGTGCAGCCAAGAGTACCCGAGTGCCTTGCAGTCTTGCCTGAGGCACTGCTGTATACGGTATGAAGCCTGCAATACATACGTACACACGGTATGAAGCCTGAAATACATACGTACACACGGTATGACGCCTGCAATACACACGTACACAGGGTATGAAGCCTGCAATACACACATACACACGGTATGACGCCTGCAATACACACATACGCACACGGACCCTAACTAGCTGCTAACGACCCACGCAGTCAGCGTTGCTGGATCCCTGGTATAGAGCTTCTGGGAAAGCCCAGCTATAAAAAGCTGCATTTTCATAAGGTTATGGAAGAAATTAGCAGACCCAACTGGAACTTTCAAGAGCTGATGAGAAAAAAAAAATAAAAAATAAATGAAATTAACTCTGCCTGGAGTCACCCGCTAGATCGCTCAGAGGGGTGATAGCCAAGAAGTGGAAAAGTCAGTTCCCTCTTCTGGACAAGGCTGGCTCATGCTCTTGGCAGGGAAGCTTGAGCGGGGGCCGCGGCCCGTGCTCCCAAAGGGGAGGGAAGCGATACATGGCTCGACTTGAAGAAAACTGCCTGGCATTTTATGTGGTGCGGGAAAGTGAAGTTACTTCAGATGCCTGTTTTGGGAGACTGCCATCTGAGCAGCTCAGAGCTGTTCGGTGACTCACTGTAAAATCAGCTATTTCCAGCTTTCTGACAAGCAGCCACCAGACACCCTAAAGTCTTGGCAACTCGAAGCTTAACGCAGGGTTGCTAATACTGGTGCCAGCCTGGCCTAACGTATTTCACACGCTCAGGAGATGTGGGGCCTGGGGAATTTGTGTCTGGGCTGAAGACCTGACATGGGCAGAGCAGGAGGCGATCATTGCTGCATCCATGACTCATCGCTGGGTGCCTCCTCGTCTGCCCGCTGCCGCCGCTCGTCCCCTCCTTACAACACCGACCCACCGTCACATCAGCAGGAATGGCTACCAAACGTTTCACCACCTGCTTCTCAGCAAGCCAGGTGCATCAGCGAAGTTCAGACCCTGGGTGGGAGATTGTGCCTCAACTGCATCACGCCTGCGTCCCATAAAAATCAGAGCTAGCCACGTGAATTCCTGGGGGGAGTGTCAACACAAAGGGACTTTGCATCGTTCTTTGCAGTGCATAAAAAATTAGACCTATTTTAACATGATTATTAAAATACAGACCCTCATAGGTAGCTAGATAATACCTCAACTGCACAACATTTTTCTATAACGTACGTATTTTCTCATATTTGTTCTGTTTGCACAGATCATTCAGTCCCATTTCCATTAATGGGCAGAAAGGCATTTTCTCAATAAAGAGACTAAAGAGTCTCATCTTTTAGGGTGGAAGGCCAGAACAGAGACACAGATACTGTGTGAAAAGGATGACAAAAGCCTCAGGTAGCACTGAGTGTGCCTGATCGGCTCCACCAGAATACTGAAGGCTGCATGAAATGGGGAAACTTTTAACTATTCCTGCAGTTTCCAAAATTACATTGAGTTCAGTGATGCTTTTCCCCAGGAGTGTTACTTAGACAATCACCCATCACACGTCTCTCTATTAGCATTGTCACTGTTTCTAAAAATCACAGGTCATGACCAAAGAAACTCTAAAAGATTGGAGGAGAAATCCTTAGCGTTTGCTTTCAAATAACACATTTGTGCTTTTTCTTTTTAGTTGTCTCCTGTCTTCTGAACTTGACTGCTCATTCAGGTCACGTACGTGAGCTTTCGTCTACAACTTTGAAAGCCAGAAACTTTAATCAAGAAACAAAATTGAACTGAGATTTTCATACAATAATAGGATTCCATTTCCTGAGGAAAACAGCAAATATCATAAATTAACGGTATGGTCAGGAGAAAGGGCAGCAATGAAGTATTACAGAAAATTAAATTGGAAGTAGCTTACAGGGGGATGGAGTGCCTCACGTGAAAACCGAATTTTTTTTTTTTGGCAAATATTTCTCACTACCCTTTCTCCATCCTCCAGTGATTTTTGCCCTGCACAGCTGTGGAATAATTACTAAATTGGCTAAAAAATACAAAAGTACAACATTGTTCACACATTAAGGAAAAGTATAAAATCAAGAGGCCTCTGAGGTAGAAAACAGCTGCAGCTGGCATGAAGAATGCAACATCCGCGGTTCCCTGATAAGGAGCTTGTGAAGCTACATGAGGTACGGAGCGGGATGCAATTATTCCGCGGCTTTACCTTATGATGTATAGCAGATACGGGGATGGGACGATACCATGAAACAGATAAGCTGCCAATTAGCTGCCTGCTCGATGCTCGGAGCCAACATTTTGTCAAATTTTGATGAAATGCTGTCATTTGTGCGAACTTTGCTCATTATAATGTCATTATAATACCAAAACACACCTCCATGTCATTATAATACCAAAACACACCTCCATCCCAAAGGCTACCCGCCTCCAAGGTGCGACCACTCCTTCTTGAGTCTGCGCTCTGAATTTTTCGTAAACTATACCTTTAATTGTGAAGCGAGAGAATTTTACACCAATCATAATTAAAGTATTTATGACTAAAGTCACTCAAACTCCACCATGAAGATAACAAATAGTATAAAAATAGCCCGAGAGAAGGGGATACTCAGGGAAGACACCATCACAAAGAATTTCATCACTGACTTCCTGGATCAGTGGACGGGCTGAGCCTTTCTTCCCCCCCACAGGGACGCCTTTGGGTAAGACTTAGATTATACCGAGTGCTTTCTCAGGAAACTTAGAAATTTCTCTAGAGAATCTCTTTCCTACATTTATAGCCAGGCTGTATCGTTTATAACTTTGTCGCGCGTTTGATATATGTAATAATACTTTTATTTGCACGTGCTTTGCAGACAGTGTATTTATCACCGGCAAGCCTAAGAACCCATATATCTGTTGTTAAAATAAACTGCACTATTTAAGTAGCTAGTCGTTTCGGTTTCTCACTGAACGCGACCAAAGACTCGAGAGTGGCCATGCTAGTTCATGAGCACGACTAGACTGAAGGTGCAGTCCACTATTAGTGTATCCAAATCGTAATAGTTTAATACATATTAAACGCGATTGGACTGATAGTGCTGAATTGGGCATCGCTCAGAATTTAAACCCAGCCGCACCGAGCCTCCCACCTCGGTGAGGAGTGTTAGAACGCAAGGGGGTTTATCTTCTGCCAAAACTGCTTTGCCCCTTTCCACGCAACAACAGCCCAGGTTTCTACCCCGGTGCTGGGTCTCAGCCCATTCCTCCCTGCCCTCCTGCACCCTCCCTTTCTTAGAGGTGGCCCCAGGCAAACCCTGGGACCAGTAACACTGGTCTTGAGATGTGAACATTCAAGTCTGAGATAGTGCAAGAGGTAAAGAAAACAAGCTCAAGCCAGAGCTTCCCTTCCTCGCTCCTGCACAGGGAAGGGCCCAACGTCACCACGTTGAGGCCAGCTCTACAGCACGCATTTAGCCTCAAATTTGAGGAGATCAGCTCGGGGGACCAGCAGCTGGGACAACCCTCGCGGCTGTCCCCGAGAGCTCCCAGTGTGACAGCTCCTGGGTTTTAGTGGGAAGCTTCTTCCAGAGGGGTGTTGTTAGTGACTGCATCCTCTCCCATCACACTCCAACGCAGCTGAGGCCATGTCTCCTTCCTAGTCTTTCATCTTCCTCTTCCTCCTTTCTTCCTTCTTTTTCCTGCTGCTTTGAATGGATTTCACTGGATTCACCTAGATTTTATTTTTTTTTTAAATCCTTATCCTCCCACTTTGAGCTGTTTCCACACAACCCGGACACCAGATGTGAAGGTTTTCCCCTCCTTGGATTTATCCCTCTGCCCAAACGTTTGACGAAAATGCACTGTTGGCTCTTAGCCACCGTCTAAATCTTCCCATAGGCAGCAAACAAGTTTTTGGACAAAAACCTGAGAAGATCAAGAACAAACAGAAATAAAGTAAACACACAGAAATAAAGTAAAAACCCAGCAGCCCTCCACTAGAAAAGGCACAACGTTGTCCCCAGCTCTTCTCTCCAACCCCATGCCTTATCCCTGCATTTTTATTCTTTTTTTCGGTTTCTCCTGATGCTCTTCCATCATCATCCCCTCTGACCACTGCTCTGCTCCCCACTATCTGCCCCGGTGTCTTCACCTGCGATGGCTGGGGGGGCTCCACACTCTTACCCTGCCCCATTTCATCCGAGGGGCGCAGGTTCCCCACCGTTTGCCATCCGGCTCCTCTGCCAGCAGGGCAACCAGCCCCGTCCCATCCCTCTGCCCAAGAAAACGGTGCCCACGAGCAGCAGGAAAGCCACGGATCCAGAATCGCTCACCAACAAAACAGGATTCCTGCAGAGATTCCGAGCCTTGCTTACTTTGGAGCTTATGAGTGCTTGACCCTCGCGAGTGCTAGGGAGAGGGCTGAAGGCAACACATCACTTTCTCTTAATAAAATGGTGCTTTTTGGTCTATTTGTCTTCTACACATCCCTCTCCCCTCCTCCAGCCCAATCACACCACGTTCCCAGAGTGAGCGACCAAGACCGGAGTTTTATTTGAAGAACTGCACGTGTTGCTGAAGAGCTGCTGTTCAGAGGTGTGCCTGCTTTGTGTGCACACACCTGCCTGCGGGACTCTATAAATCCATAAGGTATGGCATTATCAGCATAAACCCCCGACGCACACATCCCCAGAGACACGTGGTGGCTACCAGGAATTAAATACTGCTAGTCTCCTATCACATCACATTGCAGTACGCAAAACATCACCATTATGAGCTGTTTCTGCCTTGCTGAATATGCTTTGTAGGAGTTTCCACGGAGTCCTCCACGAGGACATCCAAACCTCCTACAAGATTAAGACATCCCACCACTACCTGAGAGGCGCCGCACGCTCTTCTTGCGCCTTTGGAGTCCCGTTTCTCCCCAGCGCTGCCGCTGCTGCTCTCTGGGTGCATCTGCTCCTTGTTTCTTTTAAGGCAATTGCTGGAGAGCCTGCCCGCTTCAACACCCGGCTCTGCTTCGTATTCTAAAAGAGAGGAGGTTTAAGCTTGGACGAGTCCTTCTGAGACACAAAATCCGTCACCGTGGATCACTTTATGGAAGCATCCTGCCCTTGGCATCCCCCCAGGGAGCGTAAGCGGCTGCCGTCAGCCCAGACACCTGCATGAGCAGAGCCCATCAAAGGCTGCTCTGGATCCGAAATGATCCAGGATTTGATTCTGGGTGAACCGAACTGTAATTCACAAAGTAATTGCTTGGACAAACTCACTTGAAAATAGACTGGTGCCACAGAATACTAAACTCGCTGGAAAGTCACGCAGCACCCAAGTGCTTACTAGATCAATTTTTTTGGCCTAAAACCAATAAGACTGGCGAGACAGTTTATCGTGGGTTTTGTGGTTGTTGTTAGTGTTCTCAGCAGAACCCATTTACATGGACAATGTCAACTGTGCTTGAAAGACAGAGACAGCAAAAACAAGGCAGAAGGCAGTTCCTGAGGTTTACAGGGACGCATAAGGTGAACATGCGGGAGCTGCTAATCATCCATTTTGCCTGCTTTTATGGATCTGGGAAAGCTGAAAAAACTGTGTGTAGGAACCAGTCTGTGCTTAGGAATAACATTTCCTTTCTGATGACAGACAGAAATGACATTTAGATGCTGCTTCGACAGATGCATTATTTTATTAGAGGATTTCAAGCAGGCAAATACAGGAGCTTTGTTTTCCCCGTTACTGTATGACTTACATCATCTGTAACCTTTCTACCAAGAGGTCTCGTTTCAAATGACAGTGGAAAATTGTTTCCAGAACTAGAGCTGTTAGTTCTACTTCAAATGTTCAGGGGATTTCATCCACTCGCCGTTTCTAGGTGCTTTGCTGGAGAGGGATTTCATCCTCCTCAAACAATTATTTGCTGAAATCTGGGGTAAGTTTAGAGTCTCGTGATTTGCCTACGGGCAGAAAGCGATGCGTATGGGAAGTTTGTCTAATTTAGCTCTAATACAGATAATATCAGCCCTAAAACGCACATTCTCAGGTGCCTGCACCCCAGTTTCGTCAGTCAGCCCAGTTCTGCCTTTCTGGGCTGGTCGCCCCCATTTTGAGAACTGCCGCTGTAACAAACCACAGCACGGAAACCAGAAGGTTTCTCACAATTTCTCTCTGCTTTCAGCAACCGCATCATTTTGCGAGCGGCCAGGCAGACCCGCTGGGGTGGCGGAGTCCCCTCAGCGCCAAGCAGGTGAGCAAACTTTCTTACCTTCCAAACCCCTAACCCAGCCAAGAGGAAAGCGAGGAGCTGGCGTTGAGCTGAACACACGCACGCTTCGGTGGGGTGACGGTCACCCCAGCACAGGTGACCTTGCATGCCATTGCAGCTCTTTCTTCTATTTGGGAGAGAAAATGTGCTTTTGATACATTTTTTTTGTGAGCTCCTCTATTCTTTTCTTTTATTAACGTGCTTTCTTCCTTTCACATAACTGGAAAGCTGCAACCAAAGGAAAAAGGGGGAGGAAGCTTTATAAAGACTTCTAACAGGGACGGCTAAATCGAGTCCCGCGGTTACACCTATCGGTATAAAACAGAACCTGCAAATTCTGCCATGGAACAATGCAGCGTTCAGCTGTCTCCTACCAGGCGATCAGAGTGATTTAAGAACAGATTCAGAACCGGCTGTACTTATTAAGCTGAAGTCTCACGTGGCCTGCGGTGAAATAGGGTGACTCAGATTCACATACAATACTCTATCCTCTGCTGCAGAAGTAACATCACTCTGTTTGGCAGAAGAGTCAGAAGAAACCCACTCCTTCCACAGGTTTTGCTTGTACGTCACTCGGCTGCCCCGGGCTGCCTACACCGACTGCCCTTCACATGACAAAAATGAGAAGGTGAGAATTCAGGAGTTATCGATCATTTTGTCGCTTCTCTTTTGAGCTCGTCTCCCCGTACCTATTGGGCAGTGAAGTCCAGCCCTTTCAGCTTGTTCCCAATTCACGCTGCAATTCATGTGTGTGTATTATGTATACACACACACACGTGTGTGCATCTGTATCCCTCTTGATTTAGCACATGAACTCAGGCTGCTGCTTTGGGTTCTGACCTCAACGCCTGGAGCTGCTGCTGGTTTCTGAATAACCTAAGAAATTCAGGCCACCTGTTAAGGATTTGGGTATCAGACAAACCAAAAAAACTGCAGTGCCCAAGACGGCAAGGACTTTAAATAAAGTTTTCAGATTCTCCAAATGCTTGCTCCTGAGCTACACAAGCGAAAGGGCAATCAGTTCCTCGGAGTGAAGGCTGGGAGGGATGACATCTTCGCTGCAGCCTGTGTGTACAACTGCCAAAGTACTCACAGCTGGGAAAGGCTGAACAACTTACCTCACCCCACTCTGCCCCAGGTTCATCTATCCAATACCACCTTGCCAAGGTTTTGCCTTCTGTGAATCTTTATACGTAACAAACAAACAAAAAATAACTCGGTCATAGATGGCAGGCCACAAAAAGCCAATTTCCTAACAAATATGAAATCCGCATCCTGCAATACTGGGAGAAACCTTACAAGTTCAGGGCCAGGTTCACATAAGAAAGTGACCTCTACGGGTGAGGAAACAGGAGAAGTAAGTTTTAGTTCAAGTTTTTCTCTTGTATTTTTAAAAGCACACTATAAATGTGACTAGAGCAGAAAAATCGATTAGTATGATAAATGCAAATATCACAGTAATTCAGGTTCTAAGACATTTAGTTTTAAAGCACTACCTCTCACCCCCAGCCCAGATTCAAGTAACTATGGTAACCTGAAGATGATGGAAGCAATTCAAACCGGGCTCTACAGGGACAGGCCTGCACCTTGCCTGGAAGGGGACCTCCAAAATTTCAGCCCCCCTCAGGTTTTGCACCAGCTGCTCATCCAGCCCTGTGCCCAACCTGCCACCTCATGGGCAAAGGAACATGCTGCTGCCAAAAAGTGAAAAATCAACTGAACGCTGCTGGATGCAAGTCCTGCGACAGCTCCACGGGGACCTGCAGAAACCCTCGATTGCTCCAGCACTGAGAAAGGACCAACCCTCCCAGGCGTTTCTTACAAGCACGGGAACCAGTTAGTCCCAGAAGAGAAAAAAGAAAAAAAAAAAAAAAAAGAAAAAGAAAAAAAGGTTACAGATGTGGGCACAAAAATGCCGAGCTTCAAATGAACCCTCATGTAATTGAAAAATTGGAAGGTTGTTCAGGCCAAAGCATCTATTTATTTTACGGGAGAAAGGACCCAGCAGCTGACCAGCTCCACATCCAGCCACGGCAGCCCTCTCCCCTTGGATACATCCCTCGGAGCCCCCCTGGCCCTCCTGAACCCAAGCCCAGTGCCCACCAGAGACAGACGGGGTGAGCAGCCCCCTCGCCCCAGAAACGCCGCTCAGCACGCAGGACCTTTGGGGTGAGGTGGCTCTTACCCTTCCCCTTTTTTTAATCCCAACACCAGACTTTCACCTCTCTCTCCAGTTTCCCAGCCAACTCAGACGGCTTTGCCATCTTTCCATTTTTACCATTACCCCATCCCACATTCACATTTCTATAGTATCCCAATTACACAATTTTAATTATGTGTCACCACTTGATGTCCTCCTCTTTCTTTTCATTTCCAAAATTGAATCACCTTTCTGTCTTTGCGCTTCCTTTCTTTACCTGTAGCCAATTTTTCATACGTAAAGGCTCTTGCTCTTTTCCAGGTCAGATCTGTTCAAGCTCTTGACTGCAGCCTTCTTGCTGGCTTACGTTAATGGGTACTTTCCTTCCCTTTGCCTTTTTTTTCTTGTTTTAAAACCTCACTAACATGCAGATAGACATAAAAGAAAGACAAAAAAACCTCAAAACCAAAACACCACAACAAAACCCCAGACTCATTTGTATTTATTTACATCTGGATAGTTATTTAACAGCCACAAGCAAGGATATTCCATGGATGTGTGTGTACGTACCTTTATTGTATACCAGAGAATACATATATCAACTCTCAACCAGAAAGACAGTCCCTTATGACGTGAAGTTGCAGCGTAAATCATTCATGAAAAGAGTGCTTAAATGTCTTCCATTTCTGAACGGCTGGAAAAGCTTGGCGTGAACATCGTAATCAACCACCAGGAAGGAAATGTTTTGGAATCCCATCTAAGTGAGACACATTACTTGGTGCATCAGCCTTTTAACAGCGTTCCAATGTTTCTACTTACATGGCAGTACAAGCAAAGTCAGTTTAAGGTCCTCCTCTGCCTGAAACAAACAACTGGACCAGAAGGAGCATTGTGGAAATGCGGCTAAGTATTTGTCAGCTGCTTTCATAAGAGAAGGAGGGAGAGAAGCCCTACTCCCAGTATCGTCATGAAGTGAAGAAAGCATCCTTAGAATCCTCTAGTTAAGTACAGCACCAGAGGAGAATTTCAGCACCTTTTTGACAGCTAATCTCCTGATGCAGGAGACAAGCAGACCATGAAGCAGGAGACAATGCAGGAGACAATCCCTGAAATAAGCCTAAAGAAAGTTTGGCTCTTGTATTCACAATTTACAGAGCCGTGAAAGTTTCTCTGCAGCAACAGAGTAACTGGTATACTACACTAAGAGAGAAATACAGAGGGGAAAAAATAAACCCCAAGCATCAGCTGGTGATGTTAACTAATTCTCTCCTTGTTCCAAACTGGAAACTAAACAAAAGGAGGGAAACAAAACAGGGAAAAATTATTTTATAGCAATCGAGTTTAATAAACTCTGAGGCAGCGCGACATATAATACAACGTTAAGGCCACTGGACATGAGGCTGAAGGATACCAGCACTTAAATCCTCTCCTTCCCCCTCCCTAGCTTTAAGGATGACAGATTTTTAACTCAGCGTGGCAGAAAATGCAGTTCAAGGTTACCAAAGCTGCAGAGCACGCAGATGCTCCCAGCGAACCGCCTGCGGTCCCTGCACAGGCACGGCAGGCTGCGAGCGCAGGGCAGGAGGAAGAGTCTGTACCATCCTGTGGCTAGTTTAGCAGAGAGCAGGACAAAAATCAGAACAGACCTGCTGTAAGGTGAAAGTGACGTGGTTCAGCAATCAGAACATCGTATGAGATACACTCTGAGGTTGGGACAAATCATGAAATAATCTAATCTAGCCTCCCATATAATACGCAGCCCATAAAATTTCATTCAGACCAGAGAACACCACCGTTACCAATGCTGGGCCTCATCATTTGATAGGACTGTAAACAATCTTCCTCAAATTAATTCCCTATGAAGAAGAGTTGCCTCCAACAGCTCTAAACATCCTCTGATTTCATTTATACCATCTCACATTTACCTAATTTTGAGCAGCACTTCTTATATAAACAACCCCACACATCAGTGACTGGAGAAACCTACCAGCAGCAACCAAACACATTCCCAAGCGTAAACACGATGAGGTCAGCCAAAATCTGAGGCAGTGTGACACTGGTACAAACACACATGGAGGATTTCCATTGTTATTCTAAGGATATTATGCCAGAAACACATGGAATAACCTCCTGAAGCAGATGGCTAAATCGCTTCTGCAATTTCCCAACTGGCGAAACACACAGGAATGGGTGTATCAGTGCACGGAGCAGGTTAGCAGCTCAACTTAGAGGCATACGAAGCCTCAAAGTGAGCTGTGAATACACCACCACCTTCCCTCCCCACCCTATAAGCCCTTCCTACCCACAACGGAGACAAACCTCCACTGCAGTGCGTCCAGCAACAGCCAGGGCGCTCATGATGGCGCAAGAACTCTGCTGGAGGTTCCTGCTCCGAATCAGGCAGAACAGAAACTTGGATCCAAGTCTCCCTTCTTTTATAAGATGCTCCAGCTATTATTTGCCTATTCCTGGGAGGCACTTTGGGCACATTTGGATGAGAAATTCTGTCCAAGACCCTCAGGCACCTTTTTCTAACCAGAAATTGTTTGGCTTTCCAAGCAGTTTTTCCCCAGCACATCTGCCGTTTTGGACATTGCGTCTCTGGCAGAGGCACACAGATCCCATCAAACATCATAACAGAATCAAGAGAATAAATGTTCAAGATGATTAGAGGTAGAGTGAAAAGATGAAGCTTTTCCATTTCAATTCCATATAAATTGAAGGGGAAGCGAAGCAGGCAACAAAAAAAGTCACCTTAAAACTATGCTGCAGGAGCTGGACTCAGTCCCTGACTGAGGTGAGCTCCCTCCTTTCTACTAGACTGAAAGAAGGAGGCAGAATATACCCATCTGACGCAGCTGATTGGAAATACTGATGTTGTACAACCCACAATCCCACGAAATGAAAAAAAAAAATAATCACATATTCAAGTTGAGGAGGGCACTGTTTTCCAAATAAAGGTTCTAATTTGTTCTCCTAATGAACCATTTTCATTACTCTCACAAGAGATGGGAGCACTGTCCCAGCAGGGATGTCTATCCTTCCAAGCAATATATAGTGCATTTCTTCATGGAGATGTAAAAGAGGAAGTAATCAACATTTCTCGTTTTAAAGAGGAATCTATTTTTATTCAACACAGGATGGTAAATTAATAAAATTCACAATAACCAGCATCAAAAAACAACAAACAAACCCTGCAGTCATACTTAAGTTTGTCTCTACCTACTGGTCACTCACATTTCTACATACAAAATTTTGTCAGTCTCGCTCATTTCAAGATTAATGGATATCGACACCCGATACTAACAAAACACACAGTTTATTCACAACGTGGCAGACCTTTAGGGTTGTTAAGAAAGAAAAGCAAAACCTTCATCTTTTTGTCCAACAAATTCATAGCTGGGAGGAACTGAAACGCTGCACATCAGCAAGGAAGGAGACATCGACACACCAAGAGTCCTACCTCCCTCCTGCCACTGGTGGAAGGAAGGACTCAGCCCGGCACCTCCAACAATGTCGTCATCCCATACCCGAATCACTGCAGTGCAAAAGCTATTCAAATAAATAAATAAATAACAGCAGCAGCCCCAACAAGTAAACCACGTAAAATCCAAAACACAGCTAAATATCTTTACAACCTGTAACTGTTAAATACAGATGAAAGCATTTTAACCTAAGACTTCAGCCCACAGGGAACAGCCTCTCAAAATCTGAGCGCAGCGGAGTTTAAGAGTTTAAGTTATCTTGATAAACTAGCATGTAGCTCTACGTACCTTTTTTGCAGGGAAGGGATTGACATCTCCAGCTAGAAAGTCCTCCATCCCTCCCCCTCATCACGCAGCCATTGAAGTTGTGCCAGTACAGCTGTTTTGGGGTTGCAATGTTATTTTTCCCCTATCAGGGGCTAAATCAGTCCCCTGGTCTGGCGAGCAGTCCCCCAGAGTCAGCCTGGCCAAGCAAGGGCCAGCACGCCATGCCACCAGGATGGAAGTCTTTTCAAGTAACATCGCTGCAGAATTTTGTCGCATTTGACTACAGCCTAAAGTCCAAACACAGCACAGAGTTACAAACACACATGTTGAGTATCCCCACTGGTCTCAACAGGTTTACTCAAAATGTATGGTCAGCCATTCATCCCGGTAACTGCAGGGGCATGGTCTACGTAGAGCATTCACTTGCGAGAACTTTGGTACCCTCCCTGTGTCTTTGTGGGACTGAGGTCTTCCCTGTACCTCTGTTCAGCAAAACAGTTAAAAATGAACACGTTCTTCTGCTGTTCAAGTCAAGCATACAGCACGTGCTGAATCAAACCAGTAAAATAACTCATCAAAGACTGAAAAATTACAAAACAGTCCTAGAAATTAAGTGTTGTGCCAGCACATGGACAACACCAGCAGCCGATGAGAACATTTCTCGATGTCTTGCAGGACTATTTTAGAGAGTGCTGTTTTGTTAATCAAGTGTAAAGACTACTGCATTGTTTCACAAAACTTAGAGCACAGTTCAGAACAAGACATATGCCTAGAGCTTTAATAAATACAGTTAAGAATAATACACAGTTTAAATTATCTAGCCTTCATGATCTAAGTATAAACACCTCATACAAAAAAAATTCCTTTTTACTTTGTACATCTTTAAAAAAGAAATCACAGAAACATCTGTTTCGCAAAGGCGACAGCTGTACAAAGAAATGATATGTTTTGAAGACATTAAACCGTCTATTTGCTGGGCAACACTAGTTACTGAAATGTTCTCTTACAACCTACCACCTAGGTCATTTTTCTTCTCTGATATATTTTGGCTCTGAATCTGGAATTCAGTGCCACTTGAATTAGCCACTTGAAAGATTTCTGGTTATTAAGGCCCCAATCTGAGTATGACTTCCACGTGCACCCACCAGCACTGAAAGCAGGGAGCATCCAACAGAGATCACTGTGGCAGTGGGCTCTGAAGCAGCTCATCTCTTCAATCCTGCAGTACTAAAGTACGGCAGCTCACAGTTCTCTACCACCCCAAAGGAACAACTTCTCATTTCAACCCAGTCTAGAGGAACAGCACAACAATTACATGACGTTCGCACCACTACTTTATAATGCCCTGAAAATCATTTGAGCCCCCCCCACTGGAAATTCTGACTCATAATCTACTTTTTGTTGCTTAGGACTCTTTTTTTTGCACCGTCCTAATTGAGGACTAACATTCATCCAGAGAGCCTGTGAAAACTGCTAACTGCGGTACACCGCAACAGTAAATTCCATTTCATTACCTACCAAAAGGCTGGATGTTGTCCTTGGGATTAGAAGTAGTGCTGTAGTTAAAAACTAATAATATGGTGAGGTTATTATTGTCTGAGCAGCTTCCAAATACTAATAGCAGTGCATCTTAATAATCAGCGGTATTGTCCTCTATAAAGCAATGCCCTCGATGTGCGCAAGATGACGTAAGGGATACATACTGTGCTCACTGACACTGGGACATTTCACTGCTAGACCGTCCGTTATTATTTCAACTTCCTCCTGCTCCAAGCTTTGACTTGGTTTTGGAAAACACACAGTTCGGCATTTTAATTAAAAACATCCTACCAAAAGAAATAAAAAGGCACTTGGTATTTCTCTTTGGCTCAGTTGAGGCGTGCTGCTAAAACCTTCCCACAGTTCCCGTCTCTTCATCTGCTGAATAGTTGCCATCCTGAGGTACTTATTCATGTGCAAAAATAAGAGCTTCAGGGATTTACCAGTTGCGTTTCTCACATTGCTTCCAGTAAACGTGCAAAATTCTTCACCAAATAGAACCTCTTAAATATAGAATAATGCATTCCGTGAAGTTTTTTTTCAGGGAAGAGCTCCGATCTGTTACACAGCCCATATTCCAAATCCAGTCTGTTAGCTCAGTGTTCTTTAAACCTGGGAAAGAAGAGCAATCAGACAGGAAAAGTTGAGGTGTGAGGCATAATAGCCACGAACTTCAAAATGCAGGATTCGTCCCTTGCTATGCGTTTTTCTATTCTCTGTCCAATTTACTTCTCCAAAACTACAGCCGAGTGGCCCAATTTAGATTTTGATTATGCAACTATAACTCTATTCATTCAGTGGATTATTTTTTCTCAATTCAAAACAGTGTGAAGTCAGAGTCACCCTTTCCTTAAAGGAAACATTCTGGAAAAAGTTACATTTGAAACTATTAAAAAACACAGAGCAAGTTTCTTATCCCCACCTGGATGCTCCATGATGAAAAACCAGGAAGATTACACATTTGGGAAAAAATAAACAATAACAAAGAGACCGTGAAAGAGAAACCTGTTTTCATATGCTTTTCAAAATAAGATGTTCCAAAGAAAAATGTTCATGATTTGAAAACATCAAAACAAGATTACTCTTTTGAAGCAAAATTAAACCAGACAGAAATGGACACACAGAAACCTTAACACGTTCAGTCTACATCAAGGTATTACGAGGCAGAGGCTTAGTAACGTGTTTTTAAGAGCAATAACCATGCATAACACTTACAGGGTATGATCTGCGTTACACCGAAGTTCCTTCTGAATAAGACGGAGTAAGAACTGTAAAAACAGTCACAGTATCTGTGTTAATATCTATACAGATATATAAATAAACTAAGCTTCAGGATAAGACATACACTGTTATTCAAAGAGTTCCTCGTTTGAAGCATTACCTTGTAATGCTGAACTCGGTTTAAAAAAAAATAAATCAAAAGATTTACAGATGCTCAGTGTTTGGAAGAAGAGTTTCCACAATTAATAGGTAAGAGGAAAACAATTTCTTTTTTGCAACTGAGAGATCAATTTCTTTGTAAAAACCAGAATGGCTCTCTGAAGTTACTTTACCAGCAGATGTGTAAAGAAACCAGCAGAGGGAACCCAAGACTTCAAGAATACATGGCAGACAGAAATTTCGGAGCATAAAAGTATTTTAACTGCTACTCTGAAGAACAGCTGTGTGTGTGTGAAAAGCTTTAATCCCACAATTAGTCAAGATGAGTGAAGCCAGCCATGTTTACTTGCGTGTGCAGGATCAGGACCTTCAAGTGCACTTTAAAAGGTGTACTAAGGTAGTACCCGAGAAAGTGATTTTACAAGTAAAATTTGGCAATTCCCACATAAATTAAAGACAGAATTAGAATTTCCAGGGTTTCTCACTGTTAAGGGCTTCCTTATCCTCAGAGACTCACTGTTATAAATAGAAGTTTCTTCACTATTATAAGTATTGGTGGGTTTAGAAGTTAAACCTAACATTTCAAAGGTATGCGAGTGGCCAAGCATGACAGAGCTGAATACCACGCAAGAGGCTAAAGCCTCTCCAGATATCTTTGAAGAAATAACAGTTGAACACAGGCATCTATATGCTGTACTGCCAATAACAAGAAACGTAGAAAAAGAGTTATAAAAACCAGGATTTATTACAAGAGCACAGAGTCAACCCTCTCAAAAGCAGAGCTTTACAAAGGCAGTTTAACTAATGCTGCAAAGAAACGTGGGATTTTTTCATTTGGTTTTAATAAATAACTATAAACGGAAAAAGCAGAGCTTTAAGTCTACTTGGGAAAACTACAACAATTTCCCAAAACTCACTCTGCAGCATGGAATACCTCATACTGAAAACACCACAAATAAGGATTTATAGAGCTGCTGACTCTAGTGGCAACATACTTCAACTATTAACTAACTTAGTTTATTTACTTAATTTCCAGGGATTTCACATCTTAAACGTGGAAAAATTTACTTTAAAATTTTCGGTTTAACTTGAAATTTAGAAGAAAAAGGCTCAATCATAACTCAAAGCAAGACTGCTCTTCTGTCAGGAAAGAGCGGTGTGACACACTCAGCATTAGCTCTGCAGGAGCACAGAGCTCGGTGCAGCACCGCGCAGGCAGAGGGTTTTGTCTGAGCACAGCCAGTACAGAGGAAGGAGTATTTCTGAAGTGTTCCACAGTCACCCCGCCCTTTCATGAGCACTCCCACCCAGGACTTCAAAAGGAGAGGATAAACAGGTGACATTCAGGACACCTCTGAGGTAGTCACAGCTGCATTCCGCTCTGCTGGAGAACAAGGCTGGTACAGATGCCTGCCAGGGAATTGCGTGGCAAACTCAAAAACGTAACCTACAGGCTAACTTACAGGTGGGCGCAGCAAGACTGACTTCAAAGGCACAGCAAGAGTTGCCCCGCCTCATCTCATGTCTTCTTTGGTCTTTAAAAGCAAAGCAGGGCAAGTCAGAAGCGGGGGAAAAAAACCCAACCAAACACAAAAACCTTTTCAGATCTTCCTAGACAGGATCTCAAACAGCAGAAAAAAGGAAAATGGTGTGCTTTGTACCAAGCCACCACGTGTGTTGCATTCCCTTCCCCTAAACATTTGCTCCTGGTTACTGTCAAAAGTTAGGATGCTAGTTTTCATCTAACCTAGTACAGCAGTTTTAGGCCCATCTGGAGAATGTGATGTATTAACTTTCAACAGCTTCATTATCACGGTGATTTTGGTGATATAGCAGTGTAGCAAAACATTTGTTACCGTTTCGCTAAACTGGCTTTAAAGAAAACAGAAGAAATTCTTCCGTGAGTGGAATCTGAGGCATTTTCTAGGTCCACATATGAAGGTTCACTTACAATTACGCCTGCTGTAATCTGCTCAGCCAGCAATTAACAGATGTGCATTTGCTCAGAATTCAAGTGCATCAGAACTTATCTGCACTTTTGATTAAAATTAGATGAGAATTTCAAAATGAGCAAATTTGCTCTTTAATTGAAAACTTCCTACACAACTGGAAGTTTCTTATGGAGTACTGAAATTGCAAATGGGAAAATTTGCATTTTAAGATAGTTTAGCACAAAGGAAATACATGGCAACTAAATAGTGTTTTTAGACTTACTAGCAAGGCACATGCATCTGCCACCATAAGCATGTAAAACACGTTGTTCCAACCAGATGGGGAAATAAGACCAGCTAAGAGAGGTCCCAAAGCCGCACCTAAAATACAATATTGATATTGTCAGAATGATGCAATATAAGATCTAGTATGCTGAAAGACAGTTATTCTGAATTAGAATATCAGTTTCTCTGCCTAGTTAATTCAGTATTACCTTATGTATTAAAAGGTCCCAGAAAGTGCAAAACATTCCTGGTACATCTGCAAGCCAATGGGAAACCTAACTCAGGGGAAGCCGGAAGACTACAAGTTTGAGAAATGCTTGCCTTTGGCTCAACAAAATGCCCACCCAGTATTAAGTTGAATGCTACTCAATTTTCCCTTCCACATACTAGTGCAGAGGGCAGGAATAAAACATCCCTGATCTCAGAAATAGCCTAATGGATCTACTTTCGCTGTGACCAGTGTCAGTCTACCACCCTCTTCCTTCCTCCCTCCCTCAGGTGTGGGACCACTAGACAGGTTTAAGGTTGTTTGCTCTACTCCCCATCCCCGAAACTTTACCGAGTCCTAGCAAAATGTGAACTGGAGAGAGCCTAGTTTCTCAAAGACCCTTCGTTTTAACCTCCCACAGCTAAGGCAGGCTACCTTACAGCTCGGCCTTACCTACAGATCCTGTTCCATCGATGATCGCTGTCACTGTGGACAAGGCTCTTGCATTTCCTTTCAGGCTTTTATGGGTACCCTAAAGCAACAAAGGCTGCTTAGAACCATTCTGAGTCGAACTCAGAAAAGTCCTTACAGTGGCATCTAGTTCACAACCCTCCACATTAGATGTACATTGTGAAGGTGCCTTAAATGTCCTGGCTCAAACCCTTTTATCACTACTTAAAGCAGCCTTCTACCATATCAACTTGTTGCCTAGAGCATTCTCCTTTATTAAATCATGTTATTTAGGCCACAGGAGCCAAGAAGCTTTCTGTTCTGCACACTGTGGATTCAAGCAACAAGGACAGCGCTCAAGCTTTGCATTATGCTGCAAGGCTGTTTCCATGTCCATCTTTTCCCCTGCTAATACAACAAAACTGAAGAAAAACAACAACAACAACAACAAAATCACTGGTGTGACAGGAACACTAGACTGCCAGAATTATGGATATATACTGAAATGCTAATTCAGAAAATTCTTGGTCTGTTCAGCCCCAATTTTAGAAGGCAGGTCTTCAGAAAAAAACAACTGATAAAGGGAGTGACTTAGTAGAAAGACAGAAAAACTGAATAGTTCAGAGAACTGCTAAAAAGAGGCAGTCCTTTATCTCCAGTATACTGAGGAGAATAGAGTTAGGTAATCAGTGATATATATTTGCTTGTGTCAGATGCTTGACTGCTAGACATCTGAGGAATTGGTGGGCATTTTCAACTGTCTTCCCAAGGGATAAGTAGGGATCTTACGATGTCAGGCCCCATTTTCTAGCTAGCAGCCACTTCACCAAGGCTAAGGCTAAAAAACCAGCAATGCGTAGTGGCCACCTTTGTCTTGCTAAGACCTCCAGACCAAGGACAGGGCTCTGGAGGAAGTCTGGAGATTTCTATCCTGCTCCTTTTCCTACATTTAGAGTGCTTTTTGTTAGAGGACTTTTGCCTCTGGAACTTAAGGACTTATGCCTTAAGGAACCGGCACCTTTGCAAAGCCTAGCTAGTGAACGGTACCAGGGTCAATGTTTTCACACAGCATTGACCTGTGCTGGCAACCAGATTAACAATACAAGAAAGGGCAGAGGGTAGCATGGACAGAAGTAAGGGTATGTGCCAGGTATAGCTTTCCACACTGATAAGAATTCAGTCGCTAGCTCATCTCTCACACAGACACAGTCCCTCCCCTCATTTAAAGATGCAAAGTATAAAAGGGGAGAAGGCACCTGTACAGAGAGTTGGCCTTGCATGCAACCTTCACATTCATTTTGGGCTGTCATCTACAAGATCTGGCCTGTCTCGTTAGTAGGCAAGAATAATTTAGAAGCTTCTCACAAGCATGACGCTCATTTGTACTAATGCACGAACTCTAAAACAATCTCAATGGCCAAGTTCAGCACTGCCTATCCAGCTCCTTATCCCTTTGCTCTGGGACAATGCAGCCCCTTCACTGATGACCCTGCAGAAGTCAAAGCGCTCTCTCTGGAAGCAGAGGGGAAGCCAAACTCACCAAGTCAGCAGAGACAGCAGTGGTGATCAGCGCGTAAGGGCCATTTACCAGGGCACCACTGATAAGCAGCATCACTGTTGCAAGTTGGACAAAAATGGAAAACGTGAGTTGCCTGAAAGACTGTTAACCGTAACAACAGGAAACATATAGCACATGGTTCTCAAATGGTTTAATCCCTCTTTGACTGCCATCACCCCATTACAGAATTGGGAAAGGAGGAAAAGCAACATACATCAGTTTCTCCCCGCAATGCTTACTCTGTGGTGTGAATTCCCAAATATAAGGAGACAGGGTGGAGTCACAAGGCACTTCCCAGGGCCTTTACTGATCCTGGTAGGTCAGGGAAAGGGAAAAGTCTGACCAAACTGTCCGTAAGAGCAGGGGATGCTCACAGGGAGCCACCCAAAAGCCTCTTCTCTGCTTGTACAGCAGCAAGAACCACAGGGCCTATTGTCAGCACTTGTGTTTCAACTTCTGTTTTGAGGTAACAGGTAGAAAGCCACAAGTGAATTCAGCTTGTACAAGTAAAGTTAGTGTTGCCATCGAAAGTACTACAAGTAGCCTTTAAACATCTTTGACACTGGGCGTTCGGAATATAATAAAGCCTGTGCTGACACAACAAGCTCCAGAAGGAAGACCAATGATGTTAAGTGAATCACTGTTCTCATGCCACTCCTTATTTCCTAGCCTCTTTCCTTACCCCGTAAAAAGCCTGGAAGGCAAAGTCTAGGGAATTTGATTCCAGACTTCCTCCTCTCAGGGAGAAAATAAAAGAAAAAGAAGGGGAGGAAAAAAAAAAAAAAAAAAAGGAAAGAGCACCAAAGGGTTAAGTGAAAAGTTCACAGAAAGCCAGGCAAAAAAAAAGTTAAAAATACTCACCTACAGTAGCCTCAAGGCCCATTTTACTGACTGCAGAGAACATGTACAACTGTAAAGATGAAAAATCAAACATGTTGAATACCAACATAGGGACTAATCCTAGGTTCCCCATTTTCCCCACGTTAACTACAAAATATCTTAGCTGGTATCACGTGAAAGCTAGTTCTAGGTTCTACTAAATCTTTTCAGACCACAGCAGGATAGTTCTTTGATTGGACAGAGGAGGGAGATAAGGGATATGCTCCTATTCCCCAATACGATGTTTCAGAAGAAAGGGCTGTGTTATGAGACCACTCAGTTTTAAACTCTCAAATCACCAGCTTGAACACAGCACAGAATACTATTCACGAAAGAATTAAAGAAAAATGCATCTCCTATGTCCAGCTGCCAGTTTTCCAACAGCGATAGCACAGAAATTTTAGCCCTTGAGCAGCTAAAATTCTGGCTAAGAACTGAACATCAAGTTTTACAAGAGAGTGATAAACTTTCCATATAATCCTCCAACAAGCAATACATTAGACTTGTTTGCTTGTTTAGTAAAGGCAGCCCCAATGTCTATACTTGCTCACATGCTCAACTTTCCATGCCAGCTTTTAATCTGGCCTGAACTCTTTATATCCAAGTTAGAAGATGCTGTCTGCAGGACTTCCCAAGGACTGCTGTCAAAGTCTCAGCCACAGCTGTAAGAGAGGGGCAAGCTCTTACTGTGGGTGCTGCAAGCAATAACATCATTCCGCAGGTTGACGCCCTCTTCTCCAGCCTGTCTGAAATCAGGCCTGCCAAAATTCCACCTGAGAGGAAAAAAAAAAAAAAGAAAAAAGGTGTGTGAAGAAAGCACTCTGTCCATCTTTTACACAGAAGACATCAGCTATACTTAATGAAACCAAACCCAGACTAAAAAACCACGATATAACTTTTAACGTACAGTTCTACACAGCAACACAAAGCATGTGACTGACAACATAATCTGCACTTAGCAAGACCCTTATTAACCCAACCGATTTTGACTTGAAGGATAACAGAAGCAGACAGTTGTTCTTCCTCATTGTTTATTCTAACTGAATATCCAAGATGACAGGGGTGGGGGCGGAATAGAGATGGAAGAAATATTTAGAAATCATTGTTCTGCTGCTTTTGAATGCATAAAGCACCTGCTTTTTGCCAGGTGTCACATGGCCCCACTGCTGCCACCCTGGAATCCAGCTGTGCCCAGCTATTCACTGGTCTCAACTCCTCACATGCAACAATAAACTTGGCTCTCAAGTGCTCTGTTTGTGTCTCACTGCAATCAGGGGAAATGAGCTATTCTAGATCCTGGGACAAATGAAACATTTTGGGGTTTTTTCCAGGCAGACACTCAGGCTCTTTAATTTTCCCTGCTTCTTGTGTTTGGCAACGACTGTACACAGAAGTACTCATCGGAGCATATGGCAGAAGAGGGCTGGAAGGCCTGAGGGAAGAAGCTGCCAAAATGATATAAAGGGAACTTGGTAAAGGGAGAAGGAAAGGAAGTTCTCTGGATTCTCCAGATTCCTAAATATTGCTAGGCCTGCCTCTCCTTTCCCAGATACACCCATCTCCAAAGTGTTTATATCTAACTTGAATTTAAACATAAATGCCAAAGGTCTAAGCAGCACTGGCACCTTGTTAAGCTTGTATTCACAGTGGAATAAGATGCTGCTGAAAGAAGTCACCCACATCTCTAAGCTACTACTAACTCTGGCTTCCAGCTATCTGTGATGAAGAGAACAGTGAGAAATGGCAGAAGTCGCATCCAGCACAACACTGGAACAGTAACTGCAACACACCTTAACAGCTGCATCTCGAACTACAAGGGTCTACATAGCTCTTGATCCAGTGAAACTTCCCCATCACAAGCGTTGTTTTTCAACAGATTGATACAGAGCTTGTTTCCATAAGGGAACTGGGGGAGGTGGAGGGGAACAGCAGGTCACATTCATCAGCTGGGCATAAAGATGATGATGCTTGCTTTATTGTGAGCTATACTGTCTGCACTGACATAAAAATTTAATTATTCCACAATCGCCTTGCAAATTACGAAGGAATAGTCTTATTATTATTACGATCTCCCAATGTTATCATATACAGCTACATAACACATCAAGAAAAAAAAGCTGTGGGCACTCACCTTTGTGCCCACAAAAAATACGCAACTGTACAGCTGCGATAGTTTTTTTTTATGTTAGAGTGACAAAACAAAAATATTCTGACAGGTGGAGTGACCAAGACCCATGGGCCAGAGCTGATGGAGCTAAAAGATTCCATAATATTTCGCTCTCACAATCCATACTGGACAACATCATTGACTCTGTGATTTGTTCAATTTAAAGACATTTTACTAGGTTTTCAATGTCTAACCTAGCTCTCAGCTTACTACCTTTACTGCCACTCTTCAGAGTACAAGAGTACATAAGGCATAAGGATGAATAACATATGTAAGCTGTGCACACCACAGCTTTTCCTAAATTGGTCTGATTAAGGATGAAATATTAATATTAAAACTTACCAAAGATTCCACCCACATCAAACAGCGTAGAAAGGTCCCCGGCTCTTTTGGCATCAAGATGCTCTAGTGAGGGAAGTAAAACATTTGCCTCATTTCCAGACTACAAAATGTAAAAAACTCACCACAGTCTTGTCATGCTACGTAAAGGCATCTTACAGAAGTACTGCTTGTTCAAAGGAATAAGCTACCACAAGGTGTCATTGTATATGACAAATAAAAATCTATTAGAACTGGTTATTTACGGATACAGTCTTTTGAATGCAATTACACCCATGGCAGGACACTTTACCACTTTAACTATAGATACAGTCCAAGCAATAGAGCTGCTGATCGTTAAAGTTTGGACTAACAATATTCCCATTTGTGAACAGCCACAGATTCATAAGCAGTTAACCAATGCTCTTAAGTGAGGCTCTTTGGTCTAAAAGCATGATTAGCATACATTGGGATCACTTACAGAGTCTCATCCTGGAAACCTCCATCACCTGAGCAGTAATATTCATCATTAAATTATGTCTGGCCACCCTGCCTGGCACAACACGCAACATGCAGTTTACGAGGACTATAAAGAGACAGGGATTTCCTCAACTCCACTATTTGCCAAGGGCAGTGTGGACCACTGTTTGCACATACTTATATTTAGTCTACTGATACGCTGTGGCGTACACTTCCAAAAGTACATCAGGAAGTTTGGCAACTAAGTCCCATTGTGTTCAGTGTGACGTTTCAAAAGGAGCTAATTTCTAAACCCCCGGTACTTATTTTTTTTTTTAAGCCTCTGAAATACATTTGAAAAAGCAGTATGTGCTAAAACAGCGGTGGCAGTGGCACTACCATAACCTCACCAACACCTGCCACAGCACAGATGGCAGTACTCTGGTAAATATCACTAGCCTTTCTATTAAAAGCCCACTGCTTTCAAGGTACCCAGTCTTGTAGGAGCACTGGTTATTTGCAGTCTACACACAACAGCCTTCAGCTATAGGATTTGCAGCTTTATGTGTTTTCACAGGGTGTTCAACGTGTTTCTCCCTGCTGGTTGTTACCACCATACTTGTCCAGGACAACTTTTTTGTTAGCCAGGGGTTTAAAGGTCACATCATGACTCACAAGAACATGTATTTCTCTGGCTAAGGAGAACTCCTGCCTCCCTACTCTACAGCACAAAACAAAACAGCAGTACTGAACAGATAAAGCAGCTTGTTTAGACTTTTGGCATATGTTTTAATAAGGCACTTGGACCATTTGAAAACATTATTAGAAAGTAAACTTTTTTGATTGGTTTGCAAAAGCCAAAGCTACAGTCTTTTTGTTTGTTTGTTTTGAAAATGCCCTCTCATAATACTTAATTCATAAAACTAAGAAATCTGTCAGTTGGTGACTTACAACTCTCCTGCTACTATAGCAAAGATACCCTATTTCAGAAGCAGTAATGTTTATTCTCTTATTTATTTCAAGCTCTTATTTCCAGACACTTTGTAGTCATAATTCTGTATACCCTTATTGTGGTACTTACCTACATTTGTGATATAGAGGGGAAGCCAGAAGAGGAAAGTATAGCTCACAAGTTTGGCAAACAGAAGGCAAAGGGAGAACTCTATGACTCCCTAAGAGAATCAAGGAAATAGGAAGTTAGTATCTTCATAGAGGATGCTATTTGCTTTCAAAGACCATTATGAAAATAGTTTCTAAGAAGCAT
>CANTUZ010000001.1:95897246-95932858 GCA_947846985.1 Fratercula arctica | reverse complement strand
TTAAATTGCTTGTCAAAAATAGTCATATCAGATCAGGCTCTGTCCCTTTTCTACACTGCGTGTTACAGCCAGGAGGAAGTTTCCTCTACTCTTTATTTTGGTTTTGTAACCCAGCACAGGTAAGATCTACAGTAAAAAGGAATAAAAATAAAACAATTCTCCTGACTATTTCACCTTTGCAGCTATAGAGTCCTCTGCGTAAAAGGTTAATGGCTTAAAACTCAAAGCGCTCGTTGGTCAGATGCAGCAGCTCGGGCAACAGTTGGGTATGGCAGCTCCATTCGGACGTGTCGGGTACCAGCATGGAAAAGCTGCTGCTGCATTTTTGCCTCCTGTTAATAAGCAGTCGATATATTTAGGAAGGCACCAAAACTGTGTTGAATAAATAAAAAAGCAAGAGGCTTTTTCACCCTGCCTGCTTTTTTTTCCTGCTTGCTGGGAAGCCCAACAGATTGCAGCATTATCAAGATAGCATAGGGGAAATCCATGCATGAATTAATAACTACTACTGTAATTCTTAGGAGGTTCCCAGCCCACTTATTGCCCTGTGGCCTCACGTGGGGCTTTGCTGGCACCGTGTAGGGAATGCCCTGTCTTGCTCCTTGCCTGCCCCGTGCCACCCTGCCCTGGCACCCGTCTTTCCCCACACTGGTACAGAGATGGCAAAACTGGGGGACCCAGTCTGTGGCTGGGCCTCCCGCTGCGTCCCCTTCTGGGAACATGCGGCACAGGAAGCAGATGCCCGAAAAGCCAGCCTGCGCTCAGGCTTTACTGGCAGGGCTGCTCCTGAGCTGGTCCACCCCGTTCCCAGCAGCGCGCTATCTAAACCTGCACAGCCGCTGCCCACACCCAGCTCACATCAGGCGGGCGCCCCATTGGGACAGAGCAAGCTCCTATCTGCCTGCAACGTATCAGGTAGGCACAGCCCAGTCTGCTCTGGCTGAATGAGGTCCCTCAGGGCCTCAAACCAAAGGCAGATTAGTCCTGGTGAGCACTGGCCGCTTGGTTTTAGCCCTGGCAGGAGGAAAGGCTTCTCCTTTGGGAAGAGACACAGCTGCGTCACCCCTGCAGCGGGTGGTACTTTAGTGAGCCCTTACTCATACAGGAGGTGGTAAGGCATGTGAGCGTGACCCTGCGATGACATTTCTGCCCTGCTCCCTAGGTAGTAGTCACTGATTTCCAGCTCACCTGCCCATGGTTAGTCAAGTACAGCCCCGTTTACAGGAATAGTCCTTCCTGGGGAGGGTAAAGGCAGCCTGGTTTTTGCCCCAGTGTTCTTTGCTTTGTCCCTGTGAGTTTGATGGGCTTTTTGCACTTGGCTGAGATGAGCACAGTGTTCCCAACTCAGCTCATCCACTTACAATAAAATTATGCCATTCAGGAGGAAAGCTTATCTAAATTATCCTGATATAAAATCAACAGATAAGCTGAACAGACAGGAGTAACACGGCGCCCAGCAAGATCTAGGGGAGGAAGAGAAAGCCCTTCTGCATCCGAGCTTCCAGCCAAGCTCCCCTGAGAAGCGAGCAGGCCACTTCTGCACAGAGTTACCCAGCAGGCTTCTGTCCAGGTGTAAAGGAGCTGCACCAGCCCCTACGTGTGCTGCCATGGGTTGGGTTGGTGCAATCAGCAGATCTTTCCTGAACTACAGCAGAAGAAACGTGCGGTGACCAACACTGCCACGAGCCAAGCAAGAAACTTCGGCTGAAAAAACGCACAATAGGTTTGCACAGGCAATGTCATTTTGGAGAAATGTAATTAGTGTTTCACTGATTGGGTTCTGCATCCCTATGACTTCCCCGACTTCTCCCTCAGATCTCATGGTGACCAAAGATGGCACCAGCGCTGTGTGCACACGGAGGTTAATGAGTAGGACCTACATGAGGAATGAGGGTGGAGGAGTCATCTGCTGCCCCTGCAGAACATTCAGCATCATCAGAGTGCTGTCATCTGCTCACTCATCCTAGGATGTGTATTGCAAAAAGCTTTATTCCTTCCTCTTACCATTTGAATTCATTTATGTCCCATTTCAGATTATTTGGTTAACTCCTTGAGGCAGAAACCATGCTTCTCTTAACATTTGCAGACTGCCCAGCAATCTGGGGCTACCACGGTATGAAGTGTTCTTCCAGCAGAAAGTAATATGTGGGATTAGAAGTGAAAAGAGAATTAATGATATCTACTCTAACTTCTCCTAGGAAGGGGAGACACCCATTTCCATGTTATCCTTACAGACGTCTGTTTCCTGGTGGAACGTGGCTGTCCATGGAGAAAGCTGGATGAATTTTAAACTGAGAAGCTTCCAGTGAAATGTTAGCATGGGTAACATGGTATGTTATATGGGTACGGCAATCCATGTGGATAACCACTGCAGAATTGTCCTTATTGGAGCTAGACCGAAGCAGCAGTGTTTAGGTTTGATAGATATAGTGCAAGATTTGAGGTCAGGGTTGCAACTGAGACAAACCCGTTTGGGATGCTTCACATCGGAGACCCTCACTAGGATCTGTGATTGCTGTGAAATTGCCAACTGGTTAATCTCGATCTAGAGGGAGAAAATACCAGTGCTCTCAGTGTTGAGAGGGTAAGCGTTGGCTCCGTCTTCAGCAGTTGTGGCTTTAGTGGCCGTGCAGCTTGCTTGTCCCTCTGGGGAGCCGCGCCTGTGGGGCCGCTCAGAGCTGGAGCCTATGGGTATATTGTACATTACTTACAGAATCGTATTCCTGGCAGAGACGTTTAAAGTGATCAGCAGCTTTTACAGACACATGATAGTTACAAAAGTTGTTTGTTGCCAGCACCCTGTAATCACTGAGAAGAGTGGCTAACTGCTAACTCCTTAAGAATCAGAAAATGTAAAAATTTTGCATAATTTTCTTCTCTGATCCTCCCTTGGCAGTTCTTTAACATGGCGGTTGTGCAGTTGGGAGTGAGGAGACTGATGTGGGTGTCATCCAAGGGATTTCAATGTGTTTTGCAAAAGCATAATGAAAAAGCCTGCTTGGTGCGGTATCTTCCAAAGATGGAGAGTCCTTTCAAATGATTAGTCCCCTTCACCTGTGAAAAGACAGACATCGTTAATATTCTTCTAGGACATTTTGAACAGTAAGTACCGGCATGAAAAGAAATGTCAGGCTCCTATGTGTTTCCTTGTTGTTACAGTGCTTTTACATAAATGAGAATACATTTAGATGGGCTAAAAAGGGGTTCTTAATGGAATAGAGTAGATAATAACATAAGTCTGAAAAAATGAGAAACTGGAGAAGATAAAAGGTTTCACACATGTGGACAATGTGGGAGATGGATGGAGCTGATGCAAGCTAATGAATGGATTTTGGGGCAGAAGAGGGTAATAATCATGTCTGATGTAAACACCACAGCCTTCACGTGGCATAAAACGGTACACCTGTCAGGCCTGCGCATCTGCCGTTCTTGCATGCACTGAATGCTTAATTGGAATTTAGTCTAATGAGGCCGATATGCAAATTTGTATGCAAATCTAACTGCCAAACCTACTTCGTTAAATGCTGTATTGCAACTTGAAAAACACACCGACAGCATGAAGGCATTTAACTCTTGTGTCCAGGTGGCCAGTGCTTCTTATTTTCTGTGTTGGTTACTTGGTAGTAGTGCCCAGCACATTGTTCCTTAGTCAGGGCCAGCACAGTCCTCAGGTTTATTCTTTAAATGCAAAGCCCAGGTAAGGAGTGCCAGGGCCACATCTCCCTCTGGCTTTGTAGTGCCGTGGCACTGCCGTGGGAGGTGCATGTTTCATGGACCCCATGCAACAGGAGGTCCTCAGCAGGGACTCTGCTGCCCTTCCTGAGCCTGACACCCCCCGGTCTTAGCAGCACCGGCAGAGCAGAGGTGTGCAGCCTCAAACCCGGGACCCCTACCCCCTCTAGGAAGGCAAGGGATGAAGCTGGGGCCATGAGATGAGGATTTTGGGGGTGCTGTGTTTGCTTTTTCCATTGCTCTAGCTGCATCCCTGCTGCCAGCTTCCCTAGCTGTTAGTGTGGACGGCAAGTCTTGATGATTAGGGGACTGGAGCACCCCTCTTATGAGAAAAGGCTGAGGGATTTGGGTCTTTTCAGTCTGGAAAAAAGACGACTGAGGCAGGATCTTATCAATGCTTATAAATACTTAAAGGATGGGTGTCAGGAGGACGGGGCCAGGCTCTTTTCAGTGGTGCCCAGTGACAGGACAAGAGGTAACGGGCACAAACTTGACCATAGGAAGTTCCATCTAAACATGAGGAGGAACTTCTTTACTTTGAGGGTGGCAGAGCACTGGAACAGGCTGCCCAGAGAGGTGGTGGAGTCTCTGTCTCTGGAGACATTCAAAACCCATCTGGACACATTCCTGTGCAACCTGCTCTGGGTGACCCTGCTCTGGCAGGGGGGTTGGACTAGATGATCTCCAGAGGTCCCTTCCAACCCCTACCATTCTGTGATTCTGTGAAGGTCACAGCCATGCTGCCATCCCTAGCAGCATCATACCTTGGTCATTGCCATGTCTATCAGCCCAAAAAAGGTGAGCTGTGCACCTGTGATGCTTTCAGGGGGCTGTCCTTGCTGGGAGTGCAGGCTGGAGCACAAGCTCCCCTTCCAGCAGACCAAAATGCTCTTGCTGTGCACTGAGGGAAATGGTAACAGGGCTTGGCTGCTGATCACCCTCTAATGCCTACGGTGATACCTCCTCCTCCTCTGCTGGGCAAGGAAGGAACAGGGAGCCTCACAGTGCAGAGCATCCATGGCTATGCTGTCAGTCACCTGGTGGTAAAAATATAGCGACAGTTGGGGTAGTAGAGTAAGGGTAGCATGTGCACACATGCCCAGCACTGATGCAGGCACTCTTATCTGCTCTTGATTATCTGACTTGTTTACAGGGAAGCTGATTTTCCAGGCAACAAGTTGGAGGCACCTGCCCACAGCTTCAGGAAACCTGCACTGTCTAAATGCACACTCAGAGAGCAAATTCTGATAGAACTTACAGTGGTGAAACTGGCCTTTTACTGAGCTCTAAACAAGGCAGGGCTCAAAGAAGAAATTTTTAAAAAATCAGGCAAACCCTTTCTGGGAAACTGGCTTTGATTCTGACACCAGTGTATGGAGAGCAAATCCTCCTGTGCAGCACAGTGCAGGATTCATCTCTTTTTTGAAAGAATGTCCCAGGGGTTGTTATTCTCTTTTACAGTCTGCAAACACCGTTCTTACTCTGCAAACTTTGAGTTCCTCTTGTAAGTCACGCTACCAAATCCCCCTCCGTGTGCAATGTGTCCTTCAAGGTGATTATTGTCTCCCTAGTTAAATTTTAACAGCTGGGATGAGAAAAGACCTTTGTCCTTGAGATAAATTCAGAGGTGTTATAAGGTTATTACATGGGAAATAATGGATTTAATCTCAGTTTTGAAAAAAGTAAGCCTCCTAAGTTAGCCTGCACTGTTGGTGTTTGAAAGAAAGAGCTCTACCACACTAATTAGTGCAAACGTTTTATATTAATCATTTTCTAACTTTTTCAATTTAATTTTATGTATTTTCATGCAAAAGGCACATGTTGAGCCTTGATTCCGTACAACACCTAAAGGAAGCTATATGAGTGCCTATAACTCAGTGCAGTTCAAAACTGTGGGTGCCACTATCTGCGTGTTCACAATTTTCACCTTAGTCAAAACAGTTACATAAATACATAAATAAAATAAGATGTATGCATAGGAATGCATTTTTGTTGCTTTTTAAATGTACCTGCCAGCAGCTGAAGCAAGGTGACCTGTCATAGCCCAGTCTTTCATGAAGGTGCTTAGCACTGTGCAGAGATCGGGCAGCAGCTGATGCTTTCTGCATGGATGGAAATGGAATTGTGAAGCAGAGGTCAATGAGTAAGTCACCGTACAGGATGAAGAAATGAAACAGCTGGTAGGATGAAACACTATAAACAAAGGGGAGATTCCTGTACTTTTTCTCCACCAAAGTCCTACAAACCAGGATCCCTCTGGACGCAGGCTGGCTTCCAGATGGAGAGGAAACTCACTGCTCTTCTCTGGCAGAGCGTGGCCAGCCTCTGGCAGCTCTGGGTGACACAGCCTTGGCTCACCTTTCCTAAAATGAGTGGCGTGTCCTCTGCAAGCAAAGGAGCTAGGATGAGTCACTTCAGCTGGAGATCTGCCCTTGGCAACACACACAGTAGCCAGCAAGATGAGAAGGATCAAAGTCTTGAGTGAGGCGGAAAAAAAAAATACAGCCTGGAAGAAATGAAATTGTCATTTATGACACGCACATCGCCCTGGTGAACTTTCTGAAGTACACGGTGTTTTAGACTCGTTATCCTGTAACCTTTGGGAACATATTTGTCCGGCTCTTCCCCAAGATAAGCAGCTATCTCCCTGCAGACAAACCCCAACGGCCAGCCCTGCTGCGAGTCCGGGTGCCATGGAGAGTGCTGGGAAGCAGTAGGGGTACAGCTGCCGGGGGGAAGGAGGCACCAAGCTCCTGCTGCGAGTGGTGTTTGGGCCCACCAGTGCCCGTCACAGGCTCTTGCCGACCTTCCATCGGGTGCAAGGTGCTTACCCACTGCCAGCACAGCTCCCATGGCCTGAGGCCCATCCTCTGCCCCCTACCATCCTCCACAGGGTCCAAGGGTGCTGGAGGAGGGATCCCAGCCACCGCCAAGAGCCACCATGGTGTCGCCTGTGGGCTGAAGACAAATTGGGCATGTTGTTTCCAAGCAGGGCAAGGAAACACAGTGGAAAACATTTGTAACGGGGACATCATGGGTTTGTTTGTTTCAAGGATAACTTCACCTGAAATTAATAACATTTTTTGGAAGGGAAAAAACAGCTCAAAAATGAAGCAACACATAAGCATTGCTCTGAATGTTCATTTTATTTAGCTGAGGATTTTTTAGTAAAGAAAATGAAATTTCAAGTTTTCAAGTTAGTACAGAATACTTTTTTTGAGGGGGGTGGGGGAATTTGCTCATCAAAACAGAAAATCTTTCCACCTTTCTAGAGAGGCAATATGGTGTCCCATGTCTGTCAGCATTTAAGAGGCACTTGGAGAATGCCCTTAATAACATGCTTTAACTTTTGGTCAGGCAGTTGGACAAGGTGATCATTACAGTCCCTTCCAACTGAAATATTCTATTCTATTCTATTCTATTCTATTCTATTCTATTCTATTCTATTCTATTCTATTCTATTCTATTCTATTCTCCCTGTAACACTTTCCCCGAGGCCATGAGATGGCTGGCAGAGAGTTTCTCCCCACTGCTCCCCTCCTTCCCTTTGTTTACCAGCCCATGTGGCTGTGGGGGCAGACGTGGCTGAGGCAGAAGGTTGAGGCCAGCAGCCAAGAAGCTCCCATGGTGGCCTAGAGGCACTCTGCTCCCTGTGGTCCCCCAGGGGGCTCAGTGCCCTTGGCGAGGGCTGTGCTGCCACCGCCACCACCCTGTCCGGGCTGCTGCGTGGCCTGGGTACTGGCTCTGCCTCACCACGTGCTTTCCAGAGCCACAGGTCCACTTGTAGGCTACATCAGAGGGCTGGAGCACCTCTGCTATGAGGACAGGCTGAGAGAGTTGGGGTTGTTCAGCCTGGAGAAGAGAAGGCTCTGGGGAGACCTTATAGTGGCCTTCCAGTACCTGAAGGGGGCCTACAGGAGAGATGGGGAGGGACACTTCATCAGGAAATGCAGTGAAAGGATGAGGGGTAACAGTTTTAAACTGAGAGAGGGGAGATTCAGATTAGATATTAGGAAGAAATTTTTTCCTGTGAGGGTGGTGAGACACTGGAACAGGTTGCCCAGAGAAGTTGTGGATGCCCCATCCCTGGAAGTGTTCAAGGCCAGGCTGGATGGGGCTTTGAGCAGCCTGGTCTGGTGGGAGGTGTCCCTGCCTTTGGCAGGGGTGTTGGAACTAGATGATCTTTAAGGTCCCTTCCAAGCCAAACCATTCTGTGATTCTATGATTTATAATTAGACTACAAGAGGGGATTTCGGCCTCCAGTGACATTTTATGTGGCCCCAAATGTAAAGTCCTGACAAGGCCTTTTGTGTGACAGAAGGCCTGGCTGATCCCCCGGCACTGACAGCAGTAGTACACGAACATGGCCGCCACGTTTCCAGCACATTGATTTGAAAAAGCAGACCAAGTGCTGCAGGGCCAGGTCGAATAGTGCTTGAAAAAAACCAACTCATCCAGCCCAAAAAAGAAGCTCCCCTTCAAAAAGCAACCTCAAACAGCTTCCCTGATGTGAAGCTGGAAGGAGCAGAACGGCCTCAGAGACAATGTCCCCTTTGTGTGGCCTTCACTTTGCCAGTTGTTTGCATTTACGTTGAAGCCCTTGCAATGCTGGCTGAGGGTGGTCGCACCTGGGCACAAGAGCCACAATGGTGAGAGCCCAATGTGTCCATCACCAACAGTCCTTTGTGGGGGGACATTTTCAGGTCTCGGATGTGGGGAAGAGGGGAGGTCAGGCAGCAGATGAACAGCTGGAGGCACCATGCCAGGAGCGAACCACGCACAGCTAAACACTAATCCTAACTGGGAAAGCCTGAAAAAAACCCCTGTAATATATGAGGCTGAACAATTAGAAGGGGATGCTATGTCCCCATACCACACGGTGACCTGGCTGCCCATCCCTCTGACTCGGTGTGCTCTCCTGGTTTAGGCCAGGCCATGGACAGGTCTGGATCTGCCTGTCTGCTGAGATGCATGAGTATCTAATGGTTTACAGCTTAGTTGTCCATACACAGGCCCGTTAGTTACAGGTGCCTTAGAACATCCTTGTGTGCTCTGGGGTGGCTGCGGAGCCTGGCAGCTCTCCGGTGGCACGAGAGCTGTGGGACGAGCTGGAGAGGCATCTGGCCTGCAGGCGTTAACCAGGGGAGCTGTTAACTCAGCATGCTAGAAGGCATGGCTTGGGCACACAGATTTGGGGAGGATTTATACATTTTTGTGTTGATTTTCTTCTTGCGCTTTTCGGCCTGGAGCACGTCCCAGCTGTCCTGAGCCCAGAACACCATCAGCGGGCTGAGAGCAAGCTATTTTCATCTAGAAAGGAACTGAGCTGCTCCAAGTCCCTGTCACCTTGGAGCTTCCTTTAGGGCAGAGGATCTGCCGCGTCTGTCAGCCAGGCAGTAAGTGTGCTTCTACATAGTTTGGAAAACAGAGATTTTTTTTTTTCCTCAGAGACATAGCAAACTTTGGCTGTGACAAGACTAGTTTACACTTTCCAAACCCTCCTGGTTCTAAGTTTGTCTTGCAACAGAGCCAAGAGCAGTATTATCGTATTATCAAAATGTCTACAGATATAGCCATTTTGTGTGTGTGTGTGTGTGTGTGTGTATGTGCCTGAGTACACCTGTAATTCCTGATTACATGCCAAAATAGTCAGAAAGCTTTTTGTGTGTGTGAGATAGTGAGAAGCCATAGCAAAGAGCCAGACCTACTACAACATGATCACAAAGAAAGAGATTTTTGACTTGTCAGTTACAGCTTCTTCATTCGTGAGAACCTCTAACAAGTTTTTTTGGCTGGAAGTTTCTATGAAGTAACACTTTCTGAAAATAGTAACACTTGGTTCTTGCAGTGAGGAACATTTTATATCCGGATACCACAAGATGCTTCACAGAGGTGGGTCTGTGTTTGAAAGGAGAGAAAAGCCCTGGCTTGGTGACTCGCCCCAGGTGGTATTTGAAGCCAGTGGTAGAACTGGGTTTATTATTAAGACTTAGTGGTTTCTTGTGCTATCATAGCACCCACACACAACCCGGGACTCCAATACACCAGTTTTTCAGAGTACAAACTTCACCTCTGCCTAGACACTCCCCTGGAAAGCTGAGAGGAAGGAGAGGTTGCCCGCTGCACTGCCATGTTCCTAGAAAAGCAGCATCCAAGTAGTTTTAAACACACTTCAGAAAGTCTTTGCTTCACTTTGCTAGCACTGAACAGACTTCATTGCAAGGGTGCTGCATGGCAGAGGGTTGCACACACAAAGGGGTGGCTCAGGAGGGCAGGACCTCCTCTGGACCACAGCCTGGAGCTGGGATGTGCCTGATTGCAGAGAAACCTCTTGGAAAATAATTTTTTTACCTCAGGAGTCAGAGCAGCGGTTGGATGGCCCTACATCAGACCTGTCCTTTCACATACGTCCTTCCTGCAGGCTGGGGCTGAGTGCTCCTTGTCACCTACAGGTGTGTTTTATACCCCAATTTGCCACAGGGAAATCAAGTACATGATAGTGTGGGAAAGAGGTAAATATGGGGAGATTTTGCATTAGTAGGGTAGGTGATTTGCCCCACTGTGTCTGCGCTCTCACAGAAGCCTTCACAAAAAACCCCAGAACAATATACTTAGAAGGATAAAATGAAGTATGTGTGTGCTTTTAATACTGCAAACCAGACGGAAAGGTAAGACTTGTTCTTCAGGTGTTTCCAGACAGAAGGGGTAGTTTGCAGTAAAAGCCCACTGTTTAAACAGGAAAATGGAATACTGCTTGACAGTGCTTCTCCTGATGGGATCATACTCTGCACCAGCACTTTGCTTCCCTCCCATATGGAACAGATGCTGTTATTATTGCTGCTCAGGGGCAGCACTGAGATTAACAATTTCCATGTACAGATACTTCTTTGGCATTACATAACCCGTGTATTTAACACACACTAAATTTTCATTGCAAATTGCCTGCTGTGGGGGTATTCACATTTTTAAAAAGCTGTTTCCTTCCCAAGACATGCAGTTATACTCTAGCCTTAGTTTGATCTGATTATGAAAGCCATACTGAAAAATGAAGTGAGTATGGGGCTGTGGGATCCCATCGTTTGAAAAAAATAAGAAAAATCCCAGGGCTCATCATTAGTTTTCCAAGCTAAATGGCGTGGAATAGTTATAACCTGATTCATGTTCATCTTTGATTACAAATGTAAGAGTAGGGCTGTGAGGCTGGGATGCATGTGGCACTGTCATGATGCTGAAAAGATGCATCCAACAGATCATAGAAAGTTCTTTGTAAGGCACCTACTGTAAGCTGAAACGACAACACTGAGATATAATCTTATTCATTGGATTAGGGAGAGAAAAGATTAAATCACACTTGAGACATCTGTCTGTCTGCCTCAAAAAACATTTTTTTCATGCTAAGTGTAGTTTTAAAATGTCAGCCTGAAAATGTGTCACATTTTAATGGGCTGATTGCCGAGATTCTCAAATCTGTTACTTTGCATATGAATCACAGCATCAAATATGGAAAAAGTGTAAGAAACTAGAATTATGAGAGAATGCCTTGCATTCCTCTTGGTTAAACATATGTTGGGAGGATTGTCTCTTAGAAATCTAATATTACAAAGACAAATGAGATTTAAAAATGCTGTGGTATTCCCATTTATACCGATAGCTGGTTGTGATTGCATGTGGTCTTTTTTACAGCTGTCTTTGAAGAGCAGCCTGGATGTTGCCTATTCTTTCAATAAGTTGCACAGCGCTTTACAGCGTCGTGGCAGTCACCAGTGCAGCCCTGAGGACGGGTCGCATTCCCGTCTCCATGTTTCTGATGCAGCTCCAATAAAGTCAGCGGGATTTCACCAATGGCTTCTGATCATCAATAAACTGATTTCAGGTTGCTCTTAAAAATGATGGAACCAAAACAAGCACGAAGGGCCATCAGTTCTCAAACTCCTGCACTATGCAATTAGCTACTGTACGCCAAGGTCCATGACTAGGCTTGTGGGAGTTAAGCACATGCATAAATACTTGTTGGATTAGGGTTTATGGTTCGAGAAAATCCTTCCAACTGAAACAAAACTTCCTATCAGGATCTAACTCAAACACTTTTAGTGGGAGGAGGGTGCAGTCAAGCTCCTACAGCAGGTTTTCTCATCTACTGTAACTAGCTCAATGCAGGACTTGGCATACCCTAAGCAATTGTTTATAGCTTCTGCACAACTCATCTGCTTTGGGAGCTGATTTGTGACAGAAAACTGCCTGAATGGAGATGGTAAATTTGATTTACTTGTGAAAAAGAAATGAAGAATTCCACAGCAGAACAGTCTGGGTCACCATGTACTTTGGATTTTAAGATTTAGTACAGAAAAAAGGCCCAGACCACATAATTCAGATCCAACTTTCAGGCATCAAATGTCTGAGCTTAGTCAAAACTAGGGCTTAGTCCATCCATTCACAAAGATATCTGTGTAGCTTGGAGCTATCCCTGTGCCTGGTTGGATCTTCCCATCTCTCTTGGAGTCCCCCAGGACTGTTCAAATCCAGGGATCAGACCCCTTTCCAGTTTGCAGCAGAAAGCCCAAAACCACACCCACACAAAGCTCTTTAAAGGAGAAGGCAGTTTGGGCAGAAAGAGGCACCAGCAGAGAGAACCAGCTGTGTGTCTGTCCTGGGTCTCTGAAAACGTGCAAGAAGGAATAGAGCAGAGGGATGAAAGTTTCAAGGTGACATTGATCTCCCTGAGAGACTGGAGAGCGGCTGAAGTAATACAGTTTTGTGTAAAGGAAAGAGACTGAACATGGGAAATGGCACTGGGGGGAAATAAGAGTTAAGATTGCAGTTAATGTGCAGAAACAACAGGAGAATAAATCTGAATTTCCAGAGCAGGAGGCAGGGTTTGTTGTTCAGAAGTGAGCTTGGTACTAGACACCTGCCAGAGAGGCTGAGCTTCCTCAGGTGTTTCATGGGGGGAAAGATTGGCCCCCACCTGCTTGTCTCTTTCTGAAAAACAAGCTAAGACAACGCAGGCTGCTTTGGCCTTTGCAGAGGCGCAGCACTAGTGTTACCTTTACTGCTGACACACCTAGCAAAGCTGATGTGGCAGCCTCAGGAGATGAGCCAAGGAGGACTGGAGCAACATGCAGGATGCTTCACTGGCTGCACGCCTACGGGGGATTTCTCCCAGCCTCCCCTCTGGCGAGGCGGTGCACAGGAGTCCATCGCAGTATTGCCTGCTGGCCATTTGCCTGACTGCAACTGTGGGCAGAGCTTGGCTCCCAACCTTTACAAAGTCATCAAGGGAAGTGAAGCTCTTCCGGTATTGTGGTTATGATGCAAGTATAACACAAAAAATGTTTCTAAATCTTCTCCTCTTAAGGAGAACTGACCGTCCCCTCTCCTTTACAGCCCCTTACCTTGTATTCATTGTGAAAGCATTTGTCTTTAGGAACAGAGACAGTTCTCACCTGACTGCATATGCAAAAGAAAACAAGTACAACACCCGTTTCTGTAGAAGAATATATTATTTAGCAGATCAGTTTAAAAGTAAAAAAAAAAACAACTGTACATCTTTGAGCATTTTTCTTGTTGCTTTTTGCATCCACGAGGATAAAAATATGCTTGCACAGTGGTTTCAGCTTTGTGCTCCCTTCTTTGCTCGTGCTGAAGGATCCCGTGACAGCTAGCTGCACCAGGCCACAAAGCGAACCAGCAAACTCATAAAGGTTTCTTCTGATTTCTTCTAGTGTACAAAACAAAAAAAAAATTGCATCCACTATGCTGGGCTTCTGCATGTACTATGAACACTATAAAATTCAGAGAATATTACAGAGAAATGTGTCATTAGGGCCTACTAGGCAAAAAAAAAAAAAAAATGCCAGGACCCTGGTCAGAATATAAGCATCTGTTAAGCTATGCTGTAATTAGCATACTGCTGTACATATATATATATACAGTATCTTGACTAAAACAACTTTTTCTTTTGTTTTTGGATGCCAGAAAAATTTGCATTTTCCAGAAAAGGCTCCTTAGCTAAACTCCGCTTTGTGTCTACAGACTGCAGTCAGTATGGTCACAGAAAAGGCAAATCTGCTGAAGAACTGAGCATTGCTGCGACTTCTGCAATGTCCACAGGGTTAAGTCCTGCTGAGGGGGGCTGCGATCGGCCTGCCGGAGTGAGGGGAGCCCTCGGTGCCCGATGGCGGCAGTGCCTGTGCGAGCAGGCTACAGGCTGTAGACAAGGTGCCCGGGCAGGCAGATGGGCAGGCAGGGCATCCGTGCCTGCCACCTCTCCGCGTACATCGTCCCAGTTGGATTTTGACGTAGCCACCACATCTGTTTGGCAAATACAGCATTTCTCAAAACCAGAATAACCCTAGGGCTTATGTTTTGCTCGAAGGCTTTTTCGTCTCACTTTTCAGTACTGATGGTGGTCAGACTTTCACTTTTCTTTTTCTGCAACTGAAATGAGGAGTAAAGCAGGATTAATACCCCTGAGTCACATCGTGCTGCTTTCCACCGCTGCTGTGAGTCAAACACCCATCTCTTTACAAGGCTTGTGCAACATTTCCCGGGAAATAACAGGCAGAAGCTTGGTATATCACTGGCACCTTTTCATCTAAACAGCTCTGGACGTATGTCCTGAGTAAACAGCACTCAGCCTTTCTCATCATCTGCCGTGCTAGGCCCTCAGATTATTAACTAACTCCTCCTGTTTCAGGATATTTACGAATTCAGGCATCTCCTATTTTCCTGAGACCTTTTATGCCAATATGCCATAATTAAAGCTCCATCAGCTTGTATAAAATTTCCGTTTTGACAGCTTCTGTAAACCAGAAGTAAAATCTTGGCTCACCTTGAAAGATGAATGAGACTCAGAAAGTGTGGCAGTCATATTTGAGTTCTTCTCTCTTTTGAGAAAAACTCCACACTAAACTGAAGAATGCCTAAAAGAATGTCTTCTCCTTTATAACTTAGCGCCCTCAAAGCACGTGCTTTTTTATAGAATCATAGAACCATAGGGTTGGAAGGGACCTCTGGAGATCATCTAGTCCAACCCCATCTAGTTTTTTGATTAACCAGCCTTAGTATTTGTGCTGCTGAGGGGCTTTTCCTCCAAAGCACTTGGGAGGAGGTGGGAGCTACACCAGAAAGCTACTATTCCCCTCATCCAGCCAGGGACGATCAAGTGAATGAACTTTCATTTCCTACCCATCAAACAATATCAGCACAACTAGTGCTCCAGGGCACTTCCTAATTTACGTTAATGACAGAATGACTGATAGCATCCTGCCTCCATGATAAATTTGTTCATGTCAGAAAACCCCTACACTGTGATGCCATTTGGGCAGGTTTTGTCGTCTGCCTTGGCAGGGAAAAAGAGCGCTGGAAGAGGCGTGCAGGCCCAACGTCACAGGCTGCAGGGCACTGCAGGATCCAAGTCAGCATGTCTACTGCTGCACTGTGGGCCTGGGGCACCTGCGCCCAGGGCCTGGCCTCAGTCTCCGCCCTGTCAGGCAACACAGATGTAGCTGGAGAGACCAATCGTGGTTACATGTACATCCTATCTCCCCTAAGCCTCACGTGTCAAAATGAGAGACACTCTGCAAATGGAGGTCCCCACTCAGCCTGGGCCATAAAATGACTCCATTGGTCATGTCTTTAATCCTACTGGGTGCTATGCATTAGAGGGTAATTCCTTGTAGAAGTTCCAGCACATCTAGCCCAGGATAACTCTGTCCCAGGGGAAGGCAGTTCCCTCCAGGAAGAAGCTGTTTGCTAACGTGCTCCCCTCAGGTGGTTATCCCCGGGGTTTGTCTTGAGGTCTCTCTCTTGCAAGCAGTTCCCTTCCCACATCCATACTTGTGTGATGCCCGGTTGACTCTACAAGGGCATGCTTTTGTGCTGACTTACTGCTCATGGCACACGCCTTTCTCCAACCAGGTGTCATGAATATGTTTCTCATCATTATGATTATGCCATAAACATTCCTACAGTTTTGGAATTAAGCAGCTATAAAATGATAATGTTTGACTTATTCAATCATAACCTTTGTTTTATCAAAGAGATATTTAGAGTTTACCTCTTTCATAGCATCATCTATCTGTTTTAGTTCCTCATAGCGGTCCCTGGATTCCCAAAGAGGCTGGAGCATCACCTCCTCCACTTCTGGGAATAGCTAGGTGAAAACAAGAAAGAGAGTCTCAACATTTCCTTTTGTATTCATTAACTTGTACATGCTAGAAATGGTGTGAAAGACAGGGTGTGAACTGTACATCCCCATTTCCCTGGCTAATTAAACACCTGTCAGAGCAAACACTGAAGTGCTGCATGCCCCCACTTCTGCTTCTGGCCTTGGGTGACTTACCTTTGTTACTGTTTCGAACATGGGGATGAGAACGAACTTCAAGAAGCCAATCTGTGCTGTCGGCTTGGTCACTTTATCACGGTCCATGAATGGTGCCACTGGAAGCCCCTCAGATTTTTCTCGGTCGCTCTGGAACAAATCCAGAGTTAACAAATATTAATCTCAGCTAGAAGTCTGTGAGGAGAGTAATATACCATGTAGATCACTAGCGAAAGAGCAGTAGCCTTCAGATACAGATCTCAGTGGTGTCTGAAGATAGCACAGAATAGCAGTATGCTTCCCTCGGGCCAATGTATCCTGCTTTGTTGAGAGCAAGCATCTGAATAAAGAGAACTCTGTTCAGTTAGATCTGCACAGTACTGGCATGAAAGCATTCACCTCCAGGCTTTACAGGACAATGAGGCCACCTGGTTCCCTTTGCAAACCCGTGGGACTTGTGAGGTAAAATATTTCTGAGCATTCAGAAAGGTGGTAATGGCTTATGCCACTCTGGAAGAGAAGTTCTTTGATTTCCTCGTCACTCTCTAGAGAGTGATTATTTTCAGTTGTTCAACCAGAAATTACATATCCTTCTGTACTAATGATTAAAACTAGTTCTGGCTAGCTAGGTCAAGGGAGAACAGTTCCATTGACTGCAATGAGTTTACCAAGCTACCTACTTGACTCACTGTTTCTACGTGGGTTCACGTGCAAGGAGGTCACAGACTGTGCGTGCAAAACAGATACCCTGTAGCAGACTTTATCTCTCAATTATTGGATCTTTTGGCACATAGTGCTTTTGCTGGGTGGCCAAAACAGTAAGGCATACAGATACTGTACTTTTGAGTAAAAAGCTGCAGATACAGTGAGCGAGGAGTGTTTCTGACACGTCATTTAAGGTGTCTGTCTCTTGTGAGAAGACCTCCTCAGCATGCACCTATCAACGCAGAAACAAAACACACAAGAAAGCTCTGGCATCTCCTCCTCAGAGCACTGCAGCTGCGTGTCTCCTGAGATCCCACTGCTGCAGCACGTACACACTGCTCAGGAGCCCGAGTGCCGGAGGCAGCTGAGGGATGCTCTTCCAGGGATCCCTTTTTAAGCAATCAAAAACTGTGTCCAGCTGTGAATCCAGTGAGGAGCAATGGGGAGCAATTGGGGAGCTTAAAGCCTGACTTTTCACACCTCAGGAAGTCGTCTGCTTTATCTTTAGGCAAATGTTCACACACAGTGAAAATTATGTTAACTAGTTTCTGTGTGAAATTTGATATCATTTACTTGACAACTTTCTCTTGCCACTGCTCTTCAAAATCATTTATATGTCAAACGAACTTGCAAAGCAGCCACTTTACAGAGAACAAGCTTCAGCCTGCTAGCATTAGGATTTCTAGGTTGCTATTGTCTTTCATCTGCAAATTACAGCCAACTGCATTCACTTGCTTTTGGAACAGCTTTTCTTGCTGACATCCTTCTCCCATTTTCTGTAAAAGAAGCCTTTCCATCTTAGAGCTAGACTGGGCTGTCAGACAGCAGAGCACCTGTAGCTGAGGTGGGATTCAAGAAGAGCAGCAATGTGTGCAACTGCACTTCTCCCTCATTCTTACCTGCATAAAATATTCCTCTAGTAAGCAATCTACCCAGGGCTCTGCTACTTCCATCGGGCGGACTTCATTGGAGATATCACAGCATTTTATCAGTACCATCTTCAGCTGAAAGAGAATAATACTTTAATACTGCAGTCTTATCACCAGCCCTTTTTCCCCCCTCTAGAACCTGTGCCTTTAAAATGCAATGGGAGGCAATATTTGCAAACAGAAAGGACAGTTTTAGGATCAAATCCGAGGCCTTAAATGATATGGATTCTTTTCCACTCTCTCAATTACCCCGTGTAAATCACTTATCCCCTCTCTGCCTCGCTTTCCCTGTCTGTAGCACTGGGATGTGTCAGAGTGGGACACGTGTTTATCTGCTGCATGAAGAGATTCAGCCACAAAAGACCACGAAGTTGCTTGTGGAGCACTCAGAGGCAGCTGGGGAGAGGCTTCCCTGGATGTCAAAGATGACTGGGTTAGGAAGCCAAGGAGACTAGAGTCTGTACTCTTGTGGATACTTTTTGCCCCACGGTAATGGACAATAAGAATTTGTTTCCTGACAGAGTAAATTTTTTTCTTTTTCTCAGTGGGACTCCAGGATTTCTAAAGCTGGAATAATCTATTTTAGATAGAGCATTTCCAAATTTTAATTCTTTTTGGTGGCGCAGAGGATGTAGGAAGGATTAATTTTTGATAATGTATATTGAATTTTGGTTTTTAAACAAATGAATGTTAATCTACAAGCTTTAACACTATGCACAGAAAAATAATAATCTACAAAACCTCCTTACACAGGTCATGTGTTCTTCATTTGAGTAATCAAAATTTTCCATTTTTTCCTTGAAAGAGTCCAGTATTTCTGCATGTCTCGCCATGTCTGTAGCCAGGATTAACGTAATTATTCCCTAGCAAAGAAAACATGTTCAGATGTTAGCTTGACATTCTTTACAAAGTCTACTATTGCAGAGCAAAGTAGGGTCTTTCTTACACACAAAAAGCCTCAAATGCATTACATTGTTAACAGTGAAAGGGGAAGTTTCTGACTTGAAACTGCCAAGCAAACTGGAAGAGGGTTATAAAGAGTTCATGGTATATTAAAATCATGGCTGGATCAATCTGTAACACTGGTGTGATATTCCAGAGGCATTGAGGTTTTTCCTTTCTCATTGGCTAATTGTGTAAAAACAGACTGTACAACAGGATGTTAAAAGCTACACTCTGTTTGCCAAGATCCACTTTTGGCTCCTTGGAAAGCACTATAGGTTTTGCTGCTGACTCTTAGTGGCCCTAAGAAGAGACAAAGATCAGTAGATGTGGATATCCTCTGTGCTTAGCCTCCTTGGATTAAGGGCTTTGAAATACCCAGATGCAGCCAATGTGTTAGGAGCTCCATATCCTCCTGCTAGGCAGAGTTTATGATGGGAAAACATGTGGTTAATTTAAAGTTGCAAGTTTTCATACAGCTCTATCCATTTTGGGCCCACACCTGCTTCCCATGCACTGGCAGAATCAGCAACTCCAGCCAGAGCGGTATCTGAGCCCTTACATTGGTCTGCTTTTTCATTTGGTGCATAAGGAAGGTGTAACGTGGAACTAAGACTGAATTTTGGCCCTTAGTGCTCTAATGGGAATTGTAGCATAGTTCACTGTCTCAAAGATAACCGTGATGACTCCCAGTCCACCAGAGCCTCTTCCAACAGTACAGCGTTCTGCTGTTGCAAATCTTTTCCCATTTTGAAGCCCCTCTTAAAATTAATACAATGTTCTCTTAAAGCATAAACTTCTGCCATGAGAGCTTAATCCTTTCCCAGTCAGAGCTAATTGGCTCCTTCAATAATATAAATATCTACCCCAAAAATGTCATAGGCTTTAATAGTCAGGATGTACTCATTATTTCTCAGCAAGACATTCCAGGGAGTGCTGCTGTGGAAATTTTCCAAGAATCCCTCTTGGATCCTTCCAGTGTGAGGGGCTTTTTCAGTCCTGCCCTCTAGGGAGAATGACTCACTCGCATTGTACAGCAGGGAAGTCTGCATGTGCTTACATCTTCAGGAACAGTTTGTACGACACAGATGGGAGCAGCGTTCATACCTGTCTTATCTGTTTGAATTGGTCCTGGCTGACGTTGGAGAAAATGTTGTATTCTGGCTGGGAAATGATCTGGAAAGCCACAGCACAGTGGTGGTTCTCCAGTGGGGAGATGTCATTGTAGCGTACCGCAAGCTCAGTTCGTGCATTTATCTGATAGCTGATGTGAAGAAAAACAATGAGAACTCCTGCAGACACACACCAGCTGCTCTAAACCATGCTGCTTACTTTTATTTACATTCTTTTCAATATTTATTCGATTAGCTGCCATTTATTTTTTGATTGTTAATACTAAATCATAGAGAAGATAGATATTACTTTAATATCATCTCAGGCACTATTCCCTGTAGTTTTGTTGTTTTTTTTAAATTTTACCAAGTCTCTGTAGCTTAAAATGACATAGAACAAACACAGAAGAAACTGTCTGGGCTTCATTCAAACCCCACTAATGAAAACGGAGAGATTTTCACTGATCCCAGTCAGAATTGGGTTCTGCCCTTATTTAATGAATGGCTACAAATACATTAGATTCTCTCTCTCTCTTTTTCATACACACATACACATACACAAAAGTGTCCATGGGTCAACAATTCTAATTTCCTCACATGATAATAAATTGAATAACATGCACTTCATGATTTATCATTATGACATAATGTTTAAGTTAAGTCACTCTGCATTTTAGTGTAATTATTCCATTTCAGTCAATGGAACTATAATCATTTATGCCCTCTCAGGTGTAAAACATTTCACCTTGCTTTGTCAGGAGTGGGGGAAAGTGTTGGAATAAAAATCTGAAAAAGCATTTTCCTTACAGAGCCAAGGACAGCTGGTAAGCCCAACCCAGACCTGAGTTTTCTGCATGAAGCTGTGCCTTGGCCCACGTGTGAGTGAACAGCAGGGCCTTGGGGAAGGTCATGGCCAGCTCAAGCTGTGAGAAGGAAAACCTGACCTACCAAAAAACGCCAGCTGGTATTACCTTCCCAATATATTATGAGGGAAAAGCAAGCAAGGGACAGACTTACGTATTGTTATAGCCTGGATGGTCCAAGTCATGGCATACGGCTGCAGTCATGAGAATCAAAATGTCAATTTGGGAGAATTTCTCCTGCAAAATACAAAACATTAATGTAGTATTACAATTTCTACTTCCTTTATCCCCATAAATGAAAATATGTGAAACACCCCCACACATTTACTTTTTAGACAATGCAAATCTGAGCAAAATGAAGTATTTTTTCATAGATGAGTTTACTTCAGTCAAGACAGAATTCTGCCTTCCCCTCCAGTAAAAATGACTCAAATTTGCCTTTGTTGCATTAAAATAACAGCAGCTCAGAGGAAGCAATTTGCTTGAAACTTGCTATTACTGCAGAGATCACGTAAAAGCACTAAGATATTAGTACAGTCTCTTACAAGTCATTTGAGCATCCTGATTAGTTAAGGGAGGGTTGGAAGATAGCTTAGTTGCCATTGCAGTCTGCATTAACTAAAGTTATGAGAAGAGTGAGAAAAATTAAGTGTTGCGTTCACACAGGTTCCAGGTAGGATGAACTTCCATTAAAGCAAGTTTTCCTTCATAGTCTTATTGGCAAGAAAATGGACTTAGTGACTGAGATGTTTAACTATGGAGAAGAAAGGGGGTTTTTAACTGCTTAAAATCTGTTTTGTACAGAAATGGAATTAATATATAAACACAGGTTATCCAGTCAGTGAAAACAGATTGTGCCTATAGTTTTGGGCAAAGTACAGGTTGAATGTGAATCTTGCATACAGCACATGCAAGGCGTTATTTGCAGTAGCTCAGCCAGGTGCAAGCACACATTTGGAGAAAACGTCTAATTGGAACATACTGTGTCACAGATGAATACCATATCCACGGACCATAATTCAGTAGGCTTTTAGATCTGATGCATAGATGCTTCGTGCTGTTGGAGTGCCAAAAGATCTTCAGTGTACAAATTGGAGATATCCAGGAGGTGAAGGTAGCTTCCCAGCAGCCTCAGAAAGCTGGGAAGGTGCTTGGGGTCTGAGATGGGATGGCTGAGTGGGCAGCCAGAGGTGGAAATGCAACACCTCACCTCCTCTCCCCAGGTACTGAACATGTGCAGCTACTGCAAAGCTCATCACTTGCCACAAAGCCGGTGGCCTGTTTCGCAGGAAAAGTGGCACAGGTGTTGTGGTGCCCAGTGGGCGAACATGTGCCCCGTGATGGAAATGGAGTGACGCTATTGAGGTAGGAGGCATACCTGGAGGCTGCAGAGTGAGATCATGCTGTACATCATCTGGGTCACACAGAAGCAGTGCCGGAAATTATGAAAGGGGTTGTTTCTGTAATTGTCATGAATACACAGCTGCAGAGAGAGGGAATGAAGCAGTCAGAGACAGGAGAGCGCTTTTTGCAAAAACATGATTACATGCACTTCCCAGCCTCCCTGGAAGCACCATAAGAATCCCTACAGAAGTTCTATGGGGCCCAGTATTATTTTCTGCAAGGACAGTGTGTCACTCTGAGGGTGAGAGATTACTGCCTTTCAAGAATCTGTCAGCAGATAAAGCTCATAGCACTTTCTCTCTCATACCAGCTAGCAATGGGTAAACATCTCAGCACAGCTGCAAGTGCATCTCAGTCTTGAGATACGATTCTGTGCTTTCATCCTGAATTTGTATTTCAAACCATGAGGTGGTTAAATGGTGACTTTGGGTTGTGTAAAGAACTCCAGGTTACTAAAGACGTAAATTACGTCCCTGTTCCCCTCTCTTGCTGAATGCAAATTGCAGCTTTGAAATCTGCAAGGCTGAAGTGTAGTTGTTGTTTCATTTGCAAACGCTCAGAGGTGGCACTTTGGGGAGTGTTGCTTGGCAAAGTGAAGATGTGAGTGCATATGCATTATGCAGCAGCATACCTGTGTGGATTTCCTATGCTAGGCAGCATGGGAAAGATTTAGCCACATAGGCACACGGGAGTGATTTTTGGGTGTTTTAACTTTCTACAGATCCTGGCTATGTGTCCTCATGACAAATGCAAGCTAAAGCTTCTCTTTCCATGCATCCTCGCTGCTGTCAGCCGGGCTAGCTGTGTGAAGCTGTCACAGCTGGGTTAACACATGCCACAATCATTCTTCCAATGCACTGGTGCATTTGGTGTCCTGCCCTGCACAAAACAGTCAAGCATCAGCAGCACTGCTGGTCCCCTTCTACTGAGTCATCCGTAGCCTGGACCCTAGAGAGCCCTTATGCATGTGCTTTCAGTTCCTGAGCCTGAGTAAATGACGTGGACAGAATTAGTGTCCCGTTTTCCAGCTAAATAGTGAATTTACTTTAAGAGTCCTCAAGCCCCATCAGGATCGAACCCTTCAACCTGGGATCTGACTTCTAGGAAGCCTCAAAGTTCTGGATGAGGTGAAGAGAACTGAGGATTTTCAACACTTATTCAATATTTGGGGGCTTCATTGCAAAAGCTCAGATTATTCCGCAGCAAGGACTTTAGAAATATATTACATTATTTAAAAATGAATAACTAATGGCACAATGTGGTTGACAGCCAGGCTCACAGGTGGTGGGCAGTATCTCACAGCCTCCATATGGACACCATGGTGATGTCCAGGCACCATACAACACTGCAGGGATGTAACGTATACATCCAGCAGCGGAGCCCAGAGCATCCCAGGGGACTCCTGACTCAGAGCACTGAAGGGCTGGAACGACTGGGTTGTATTAGTCATCCTTTCCTCCCCTTTCTGGAACATTTCTGTAGCCAGTGGATGTGGGAGCAAGAAAGTAAACATATGCATGAGGTAGCTTTTTCTCACCCACTTAAGTTCAAACTGGTGCCCATACTGTGCCTGGGGAAGTGTCATAGTTTGAAGCAGAGTCCTTGGGGCTTTTTTTAATCATCTTTCTTTCTGTGAAGCTAATGTTTAAGAAAGGAAATCTCACCCTGTCTTACCTTTGTAGAAAATACATAATAAACTCGCATTGTTGTTCAGAAGGAGGCTGTCTTAAATGCTACTGGTATCAAATTACTTGGAGATAGAAGCTAACAGGAAACTGCCTGCAGTAATGCGTGTGGGTGGCATGTTGGTGTGTGTTGACATATCACCTTGCTTCCCATGTTTTCAGGCTGTGAGACAGGAGGAGGAAATTTTCTGTTTTATCTACCCTGTGCTCGCCCCTTCTGTTCAGCTGCTTTCTAGGGTCAACAATACTGAGCTTTTCATCCACCTTCTTCGGTGAGAGATTTCCTAGGTCTCGATCATTTTTTATGTCTCCTTTAATGTAGTCATACAATTTTTCTAAAAAGACTTAACCAGTCCTTAACCAGCATAAATTCCAGGTAAGCCTTATGCCTTCTATGGACACATGGTAACATCGGTCCATTTTATCCCTTATTCCAGATCAGCCTAATGCCTTGTTAGCTTCAGCTGGCAGCAGCACACCAAGCAGTGACCGTCACTGCCCTGCGTACGCTGGTGCCCGGGTGCTTTTTGCTCTTGCTGTACTTCGTGATAGGATGAAGTCGGTGTTTTGCTTTATGTCTTCTAGCCAGCTTCTGAATTCATGGAATTTGTTCAGGCCTTTCTGGGAGTCTACCTCAATCATGTAAAACAGTTCCCTCTATTCTGTCCATACTCTTCAAGTAATTAGAAGAGATTAGTGAGATATAATTCTTCACTACAGGAATCACATGAAACATCTGTAAAATGAACTTCATATCATGATGTTTTTAATTATTGTTTCAATTGGTGTGTCAGGTAGAGATGTAAGTTTTACTAACTATAATTCTTCAGTTTTACTAATTAAAATTCTTTTTAAACAATGGGTAAAGTATTTACAGTTCTACAGTTCTCTAGGAACATGGTGGGTTTTTCTGAGAAAGCAAATATATTATTCAGCTTTTTAGCAAATTCTTTTCTATGCTCTCCCTTGGACCTGATACCTTATTGATTTTTAAATACTCCAGTGTTTCTTCTTTAGGCATCATAGTTTTGGTATGATCTCATCTTTATCATGTCTTGCAGTTCTGCAACTTGCTCAACATTAAAAACCAAGGCAAAGGAAGTTATTTAACTTCTCAGCAACTCCTTTTCCGTCCTGCCTTGCTCTTTTACTCCCTGTGACTTAGCACACCTAATGATTTCTGCACATACTGGCTTTTTTTGGCCATGACTGAAGACACTCGTCTCCATTTACATTAGGTACCAAGAGCATTCACCAGAAATGAACTGCTTTAAGTAATAGAAAGCTCAGCAAATGTAAAACAGTTGAACATGTAAAACAGTTAAAAAAATGTCATCTGTTACCACAAGAATGCAAACATTTGCTGAAGTACTTACATTTTAAGAATTCGTATAAATTGACTGCTTTCAGTGGGATTACTCATGTGAGTCAAGTTGATTCCATGACTAAATGGATTGTTTATTGATTTTTGAATGCGAAAAATTGCAAATATCAGTAACTTGAAATACTTACCAACCACCTCTTTAACGTGATAGGATTGATGTTGAAGTCTTTTACCAACCCAAGATCATGGTACATGTGTTCCAAACAACTCAGCATCTGCAGCCAGAGACCGATAGGTTATTGGCTTGGTAAATATCACTTCACTTTACGATACATTGCAGAGTGAATTTCCTCCTTGCAAGCATCTAATAATTGCAGAGCCCTCTTGTTAAGATGAAAGAAAGATGTTCAAAGATTGCATGATTAAAGATAGTGCAAGAGGGGAGATAGAGAGGTTTTGAAAGCTTTTTGAAGTAGACAGATTGCTGTTGACTTCATAGGTTTTGTGCAGGGCTTTGAATCACACCAGCTCTCTTTAGTAATTGTGATTCATGTGTATCATAGCAATTCCTTCTCACAAAAAAGTATTGCCATTTTTCTAATTCAGCTGGGATATGTTCTAATGCCCAATGAAATCAGAGCGAGTTTTTTCTCTGACTCCAAAGGCCCTAGCTGTATAGAAAATGACAGCAGAAAATAAGAGATCCTTGAAGAAATGTTTATTCTAGATATGTATCAATATCTTCTTTCTTTATGACTTCTCCTGAGTTCCTAAATCCACTACCTTAACTGAAATTTCTTGATTAACGAAAGAACTCTCTTTATAACACTACAGAATCGCAGCAGGTTTGTGACCATCCACTCCCATAAACTGTAACTATGAATCCCAATAGCTGAAATGCAAAGGCAGGCTGCTCTTTTGAGACAACATTTGCTTTGTGGTGGGAAGCGGGGTGCAAGTAGTTTAGCACTACCACTCCTGGTTAATCTTCTGGGTTTGAAAATATTGCAAGAGAAAGGTATTGACAATCTGACGTGTCTGGGCACTTAACAGCCGGTCAGAAATGAGCAGACTTCCAGGATTTCAGGAGTTTATGTATCTGCATTCCCATTTCTGAAGGCAAAATCTGCAGGGGATGAAATGTAGCCATTATATTAGCAGATGCAGTTCTTAGACTGTAGACTGATCCAGGAGTTTTAATGTGATGAGTGTAATGTCACAAATATGGCCTTGGAGACATTTTTAGTTAGATTTCTGTTATTTAGGCTCTTAAAAACTCTCCAGAAAAATGATTTCATCTAATGAAACTTTATATTTATCCAGGGAATATACATAGTTCATGCAGTAACAAGGGGGCTGGTTTTGAGTCATCTGAACAGGAAGAAAGGGACTTCCCTGCAAGGCTTGAGGGACAATGTCACGAGCTGAATTGTGCCCGGATCACAAGGCCAGCATTTTGCTGTAGACCACCTTGTCTTGTTCCTAGTCCCTGAGGAAGAATATTTTTCGCAATAGTTTCAGGAAAGACTTTCTGAGACAATAAACTTGATCCAGAAGGGCTGAATTACCCTCAGAAACGCCTGTCTCCCTCCACCTGTTGTCAAGAGAGCTTTGGGTGAGTGGCAGGGTGACTGAGTCACAAAGCTCCTGCCCCTGAACACAGGAGAATCTCAGTTTTCATTTTTAGCTTTCTCGGTCAACAGGAAAAGCTTGAATATTAGACTTTTCTGGGGCTTGAAAGTGAGCGGGCATTTGGAAAGAATGCAAGCTTGCTGCATAGCTCTGTTGACTGAGATGCTGCAGAGCACAACATTATTAATTTGCTTACAGAAGACTATGGTTTATAACCTGCCTCCCCACATTGAGCATGTGGGCAAACGCTCATTGCTAAACAAGCACTGACTGAATTGAAACATTCTCTGTAAACGTAAACCAGAGCTTAAAGGGTGACATAAACCCATATGGTGCTTGGTTCACCAGAGGCTGTGCGGTATCTTATTTCTGAGCAGCACTCCTCCTTGCAGGGCATGTCTAATCTCTGCACCCTCTTGTTAGCCTTGTTCATGCCACCATATAGTGTTTCCTAGTACTCTAAATGTGTGCACATAATATTTTAGCACTCTACTGTGCTAAAATACTATGCCTCAGCACACAAGAATCCGTGGGTAATGGTTTTTGTGTCTCCCTATTCTTTCTTAATAGTCAGAACAACAACGAGCCACCAGTGTTATGGTCCACCTGGCAGGTCGTAATTCTCTTTTGCTGCAAAGACCTGACAGGCATTCAAGAGCTAGGGGTGAGTAATTTTGCCTGAGCAGTTGTATGGCCACGGTATAGAGAAAAGGGGATGGAGAGGGAGCAGTAACTGCAGACCACCAGCCTCAGCTTGGCATGGTCAGCACAAGGGAAGCTCTGCCAGCCTGTGTGAATGAGAGATGGAGCTAAAGCCACCAGAGAGTCCTGCCAGATTAAATATCCTGAAGGAAATATGCTGTTACTGTGGGTGGAGTATGGGGTATTTTTCCTTGTCATGTTGATCTACAGGTGCTGAGCCAGAATGACACTTGTATGCACAACACCTGATCGAGAAGGCAATTAAGGTGATTGCTGCTGGGGGTGTTGCTAGAACCACCCAATCCTTCCCTTGGGAAACACCCATCACTAAAATCCTGATTTAGTCCTGTTCTCCCTTACATTTTTCCTAGGTGAGATTTGCTGTATTTGCTGAACCTCGTTTTACATTATAAACTGGCCATTACAGAAACTTCCTTCTCCTTCATGTTTCTACAGAGGTTTACACGTGGGTTTTCCAGAACCTTCTGCAATACAAGTGACGAACAATGAATAATTCTAATAGCAATAAGAAAAACAGCAATAACAATAAGAAAATACTAATAGGCTCTGCATGCAGCTTTGCAACCTCTTCAGAACACATCACAGAAAGCCCCTTGCCTAAAAGGTTGTGAATCAGTGCATGCACCTCTGCCTGGCTTCACACAGCAGCACGCTGCTTTATTGATTTGAGCAGAGTTATTGATGATATGCTTAAGCGTACACTTTGCTAGGCATTGATTTCTTCAGGTAAAATGACATGAGAGAACTTATGTGGCGGTAATGATAGTGCATCAGTTGTTGTGGGATGTTACTAGGAAGAGATTAAAGAAAAAACAAAGAGGAGTCAGGATATGACAATGAGCATAATCTATCTGGCATATGTTAGGAAAAAGTACTGTATTCTGGTGTGATATGAAAATTTCAAAAAATTATAGAGAGTAAAGGGCAGAAAAGGGGGAAAACCCTGCAGACCATGTCAAAGGGCTCTTCTGGCCTTGCTGGCTCTCAGGAAGAGTGCTAACCCAGCCAATGTGGTAACCTTACCTCGTTGGGCTCCCACAGCCAGACGTCAAAGGTTGGTTTCCGTAGTGCTTCGATGGTCTCCTGGGACAGCATGTACTGCAGACAAAAAGGCAGTCAGCATAAGTAAGGGTCCCCCACCCTGGCATGGAACCTGCTATTGGCATGTCCTTGGGCATCCCAGGGTTCCATTCACACAGGGTTTAGCCATATTACCCAAGGAGAGAGCAACTGATTTCTCCCTCTGCCTGCCCAACGCTCCTCAACCCTCCCCACCGGGCTGCTCGTGGTCATGGCAGGATGCCCAAGCTTGGTGGGCAGCAAGCCCCCAGGAGGCCCACTGCCTGCCACAGCACCAGCTGGCAGGCAGCTGCAGATCCTTGCGGAGCAGAGAGGTGAAGGATTTGGGAGAAAGAGGAGAGCAGAATTGTTATGGATGGGGTTGTGGGTAAATCCAGCACAGGGATTTAAAGGGCACAGGGCACAGATCTGTCCCTGGCTGCACTGTTTGTGCTGCCTGCAGAGCATCAGCAACATTCAATGCAGCCAGTCATGGCTGGATGCTGTGAAGTGTCTATGCTTACAGTGATAAATTAGCTGGTGGGTATGATATATTTATTTTCAGATGATTTATGCTCTCATTTTGAGTATTTTTCAAGAACGCCCACATTTTCAAATCGGTTGTCAGCCTGGAAGATTCAAGTGATTTTTTATCATTACGTTCAGAGGCTTAAAACAAAATCAAGCTCATTGGCCAGTTACGATTTGTATACAAAATGAAAAAAAAGAATGTGGAGGGTTAAAAGACCAGGGGAGATCTGGACTCTACCGATTCATCTTCTCAACACTCTATTGATCAGAGTCTTTCTGGGACACAAAAACCTTGTAGCTTTGATTGGCCCATTTACCATGGCTGTCTCTAATTAGTTTGGGCTTACTGTACTAAGCAGGTGTATGAAATTTTCTGAGCCATCAAATTGTTGATACTTAATCCAAGGAAGAATAACACTGAAGATTAATTTTCCTTCTTGAGAAGGCAATGATTTTTTCATTTGCATATATAATATACATTTAATATGATGTTCTGCAAGGGAACTGTGAATTAGCAGTACAGATCTGTTATTTGATAACAGCGCTTTAATGACATCTTTCAGTGTATTCATCAGTTCCTAGCCTCACTGACACTGCACAAATCCAACACCTGACAACTGATAACAGATTTTGCAAATCTGTCAAACGGAATCCAAACTCCTAAAACCAAAATTCCTATGAGCTTTGGTCAGGGATAATAGCAGAAATACGGACCACCAGTTTACTCCGCAGCCAGTCTGTACAACTCTTTGTAGCGCTTGTTGTTAATTCAAGATCCTAATATCACAGCAGTACATCAAAGGCTGATCTGACATATCTTTTATCAAGGAAAAAATCTGGCTTAGAACTGATACATTTTATGAAAACGTGTGTTAGCATCAGGAGCACAAGCCTCTTGGGCAAAAGTTAATTAAGAGAAATGTAAGTCTCATGAGGTCTGTTTCAGAGACCTAGAGGTCACTTTTGCTAGGCAGAGCAGAATAAACAGCAGAACTTATAATTCATTGCTCTGTAAGGGTCTGAAGACAAATACGCAAGGATGCATGTCCATATCGTACACCTGCACCACATGGGGCCACGTGAACTTCAGAGTGGCTGAGCCAGCTTTGATGTGTTCGAGCAAACGTCCACTGTTAAACTATGATTTGCACACGTATGAGCTGGTGTTTTGTCAAGGTGCGAGCTGGGCACCGAGCAGACATAACCTGGTAGCTTTGGATAATTCCTGTGAGCAAAGACTGCCGGTGCTAGGACCAAAGATCCTGTGTGCTTCATGGTTTCAGCCTCATTCATCACTGTGGATTCGTGCTTGTACTTGCCCAGTAGACATTTTTCTTTAAGCATTACTGTTTTCTCTAGCAAATACACACTAAGTCATTTTCACAGGGACAATGAATCATTCTGGAGAGAATCCAATGTCGCATTTTCTCTTTGTTTCCCTAGGTGAAGCATCCCCATAAATTACTTTTTAAATTAAAAAATAATCCATTAGGAGAAAACAGGCAGCAGCACTATTTTCAATTAGAGTACAACATCATGGGCTATTTTTGATTGTTCAATAGCAGCATGGAGAATAAACAAATATAACTAGACAAAAGAGCATTAAATGTTGACAAATGCAAAATGTTCATTAACATTTCAAACACTAATGAGATTTCAAGTATTAAAGACTAGTGAGGATCCAACTTTAAGTCACTGCAGGCAAGGATAGCTTTTTCCATCAGCTTCAAGGGATTTTGGATCAGGCTGTGGTTTTAGAATAACTAGGAGGTCGACGGCTAGGGAGTCATGAATTGTAAACCAGCACTTGTCGGGATGGCAAGCACGCAGTAAGATTCTGGGAAGAGCAAGCATTGAGTGGTACCTTTGGGTAGGATGGTACATCCCGACGGGGAGTCAGCCTCTTGTTTTCATCCAAAAAGCTGTACTTGCAGGGACAGTTAGTCCTGAAATGAAATATTCAGCTCTTAACATTGCGGGAACAGAACCACAGTGCCTCGAAAAATGCTGGAAGTACTCTGGTCTCTCAGTAGGCATCGCTCAGAGAATTACCCCACTCCCTAACCTCTTCCTGTCCAATGTGGTGTTCCTCAAATGCTGTAAAAGTGGGATCCTCTTTAGGATTTTCTCCCCTTGTGTAGCACCCTTGTCGCCCCTTCTCCGCCTATTTGAATTCAAGAGAGGAGCGTCTGTCTTCAGGCGTGTATCCACGGATACACAATCACTTCTATTTAAACCAAGTAACTTTCCTTTCTTTGCTGTCCATGGCAGGCATAGTGGTCCTGGCAAAGCCCTGCCAGGGGCCATGCTGAGTATGGACACTGGCACGCCTGTGCTTATTCACTAGTGTAGGCAGCCACTGAGCCCATGGCTTATTGCAGCCCAGCTCCAGGCCTCATAAAAGCTTGGCTAAGACCATCCATTTTGATTCCATGACCATCTTGCCTGCTGCCCTTCAGGCAGGATAACAGCAGTGAGGCACAGGCTCAGCAGACACAGTCTGCTTGGCTCCCTGGTCATGGAGAAAGGGAGCTGCTGGCAGCAATTACAGATAACTAACACTTGCCTGGTTATTAACACCAGCACCCACTGGCAGTTTTCTGGTCTTCCTTCCTCTGCATGTGGAAGAGTCAAGCTGATGCTATCCCATCTGAGCAGAGGACCATGATGGTGGGAGGTGCACACCAGCCTTACAACCTCTGCAGAATGTCTGGGTTGCTGCACCGCAATGTGAGAGCGGCTTCTTGCCTTACAGCCACAGGGGCCACAATAAAACTAAGAGGTCTGTAGGATCACCCATGGCAATTGTGATACTTTTAACTCAGCACGTGTTCCCCAGGTAGTTTGTCACATGGACTTTTAATAACCCTCATGTGAGGTTGATCTGCTTGCATTTTGCATTTATGCCTGTAGTCCTAACATTTGGATTATCCTTTCTCATTTTTCAAGCCTCCTGCCAAATGAAGCTAAAAGAAACCCCCCCAAAAGAAGTGAACCAAATTAGTCCATTAACTTTGTTTGTCCCTTTAAAAATTATTTTGCATATTCTGTATTGCATCTCTTTTTAATGCTTCTCTTCTCTGTTGGGAATTGGTCCAGGTCTCTTTTCTCCTCTTAACACTGATGTCTGCTGTAGTTTCTGATGGCCGTGTCTGAATCCTGCGAAAGTTATGTCATCTTACAGTTCATGGTGGTCAGCTGGCTTCAGCCAGCTGCATTTCCTGCCCTGTTTAAGGAGATTCTCAGTTGGTGAAAAGCCATCTTAATCTTTTCTAAAGCTGTTTCCTCAAAACTCCATCGTGAGGGGTATTAGTAGGATAAAAATAGTGAGATTGGGGCACTCCTTGCCCTAATTGGAGCAGGTTGCCAGGGTTAGCTGAGGGTCAGCCAACTATCTCTAATTCCCAGCTGTAGTAAGACATTGAAGCCTTCATCCTACCACACTGGGGAACACACTAGAGCCAGGATGCATCAGAGCTTTACAAATGTAAAACTGTATTTGCAAATGATCATGAATTTAAATGACACTATAATGTTATTAGCATCTGCTGGTGGTGAGCGCAAAAAGCAGACTAGCAAAACAAGCAGTTTGAGGGGATGCAAGTGGGGCTGTTTTGCTCTTCTGAAGAGGAGAGATGCACAATTCACAGTGCGTGGTGACTTTTATAAACCTAGCTGATCATCCTTACTCTGTCGTTTGGTAATGTAACAGCAAATTAAAGAATATGTAAACATACAAGAATACAGCTACGTACACTGTGATATTATTGAAGGAATGTATGGACTCACACACACTTATGACATTAATTAAAATTAAATGTGATCCCTAATTGTAACTATAATGCATTATCTAGCAAATGACATTGCACAGGGGATGACAAGTCTAAACAGAAGTAAAACCATTTCCACTTGTTCTGGGATGCCCCTGTTCCCCCCTACAGCATGGACATATCTCACGCCAATGGGAGAGAGCTTGCTCAGCCACTCTGGGGTGAAACACCTGCAGTCTGGAGTCAGCGTGGGCTAGTGGCATGGCTCCTATGGAGCCATGGTCGCTCGGGAATAGAGAACCACAGCTCATTCTTTAGCAGCTCCCAATGGGGTCCCTCTTAAAGGCCAGCCACCAAGGAGCATCCTCTCCTCACTCCTACAGCAAAAAGAGGTGACTCGTAGCCACCTGTGGTTACACACTGGACCTAGCCACACCTAGCTGCTGCTTTGAGACAGCAAAAAGAGGTGACTCGTAGCCACCTCTAGTTACACACTAGACCTAGCCACATCTAGCTGCTTGCTTTGAGACCCAAGCCCTTAGGGTACAGGTAATCATGGGCAGAATTGTGTGCAAGGAAGAGGAGCTTTTGTGCAGCAGGGAAGAGGAAGAACCGGCTCAAGGCAACCAAGAAGAGCTGTGACAGGTGGCTCCCACATTGATATGGCACAAACTGGTGCTGAGCAGAGCAAGTTAGGCTCCTGCTTCAGCGAAAGCAGCTACGCAGTGTGAGCTCAGAGCAAGCTAGCTTGAGCATCTGTGCCTAGCACTACCTGCTGCTGAGCACTGCACCATTTTTTACTGCAGCTTTCCAGCATCACGCTCCATGCTGGTTTCTGTCTTTTGGCGGCTGCCATATGTCACTACAAGCCCTCAGTGAAGACTACACCTCAGCTGGAGCTGGCTGCACTGGGCAGATGTAATGCTCCCCATTCCTGTTTTTCTTGTTAACATATTGCTGATTATACTACAAAAAATAGATAGTAAGGTGACAAGATCTGGAATGGGAATGAGTCATGGCTGCTGCTGGGACAGTCTCATACTTCCTGATGTGTGTGGCAGCAACTGGGCAAACGTGAAGTTGCTGTAACTTCTTTTTTTTTTTGGTTTTCATTCCCTATCTGCCTGTGCGTCATTATGCTTATAAATGCAGCTCTCCTAGCTCCCTACAACAGCTGAGGAAACGTAGAGGCACACAGGTTATTCACACCACACCTAGCACAAATCAGCGTACATGTTTTTGCATTTGCTGCCCATCTCAGCTCTGATTTTTCTAATGATTTTTCCTCCCACACCTGAAAAAGAAGTGATGCAAGTCACAGGGCAAACTGCAATCCATCCTACTGGTATAAATCTGCAGCAGATCTGAGGTTAATAATGTTACTCTGCATTTATGCTAGTATGACAGCTGAATTTGGCCTTAGGGATGTATTAACACTGTGCCTCCTGACATATCTGGATAGCGGAATTTATAAAAGCGAGTGATTATAAAGCCTAATTCTTTTAGCAAATCCCCCATTGCCCTTAATAGGAAATAGCTTTGATTAAAGGTCAGAGAATTTGACCCCAAATGAAGAAAAAGACAGAGGCTGTCAAGATATTTGCTGAGAAAAATGCCATTCACCCACACTTTGAGCACCGCAGTATATCCCTCTTCAGCAACCTTCCCAGAAGTATTCATAATCTCATGGTGATGATTTGTTTGTCCTAACGGGGTATTTCAGTGACACAGGGGGCAGACTTTCCAGCTGAGACCGCATACTGAGCAAAATGCAATTTTTTCTGCTGTTGTTTTAATAATTACAGCGAAACCAAGCTTCACAATCACAGTGAGCCCTTGATTAGAAATTAAATTCCCAATTTCTTGTTGAAATTGAAATGTATGTTTTATAATAGCATGAGATCATAATTAGAAGAGCTGCTACATATTTATTTGATATTTTTCCAGAATATATTGGAGCTGACTTGAGCATTAGCTGTTTCCCAACCAAATACCTCACTTTGCAGAAGTTCTTTTCCCTTTCCCTCTCTCCTAGTAAACTGGATGAAGAATTCCCATTCTGTATGGTGAAAAATAACTGTTGCAAAACCTTTTTCTCCCGCCGCCCCAGCTATTTTAACAGATGAATGGCTATAGATCTTCAAATGTTAAATTAAAGTCACTGTCCTTAATGGTTATTGGTTTCCTTGTTCCTTTATTTTTAAGCCCAGAAGGTAACTCAATTCTGCGGAAACACATTAGGGTTTGAAACCAGATGCTTATTTCTTTGGTTAGGTCCAAAGCAGAACTTACCTGCTGCTTCTTGCTGCCATTTCCTCCCTCATCTTTTTAATGTCGCTCTTGCATTTCTCAATCTCCACTACTTTCAGGCCTTCCACTGTCAACAAAGGAAAACAACAGGGGTGTTACCATGGCGAAAGTCGAAGGATCTCGTTTCACAATTGTGCAAAATTTCAAAGGGCTTTAACAGTGGGGTTATCCAGTGAGCCAGCAAGCTCTTACAGTCTGCCCTGGTTCTCACATATGCAGGTGCTGCCAAAGCCATATATCTTGAAAACCCATAGGAATTCTCTGCTGCCAATTTTAGATAATAGCTACAATATTTTAATTCACAGAACGGCTATAACGTCTCAGCTTTTCCACAATTGTTAGCAGCAGTCAGCTGTTCTGGTGCCTTCACTTCTCTGCTGTAGAACACGGATCAAAGGAAATCCTGAGCAAAAAAAACCTCCTGCGATGGAATGATAAGCGCAGCTCAGCAAACACATCCCGATAGGATTAGAATTCCCATTAAGATCGAATGTTTTAATTTGGAAGTTCACGCAGAGCGTTAAGGAGCTCTGAGAGGCATTGCTAGATACAGAGAAATCAAAGTGAAA
>CANTUZ010000001.1:95857333-95896748 GCA_947846985.1 Fratercula arctica | reverse complement strand
CATTTAGGCTTTTCTTTTTCTCTTTAAGAATTCCCAAGAAGCATTCTTTCCCTGAGAGCACAAACCTGACAATCAGAGCAGACATATGTTTTCTCTTCTCGTAATTGTACTGAGTTGACTGAACACTAAAACTGAGAGAACACTAAAATGAGCAGGAAGGATTTGATGCTGTTTGGGACCTGCATCACATTTTCCTCATGTAAAGAGTTTTTTGATATAGCATTATAGCAGGTCTGGAGTGTATTCCAGAGAAATGGGCATATTTTTGTGTTCTTTAGATCAATCCTTCGGATGAGTTTACAAGCTCTCCCTTATTGTTTAACTCTTTGCAAACAGGCAGTTAACCAGTACGACAGTTCAAATCAATATGTGGTAAGAGTACGTTACAAACAGGGCATACACCTACTTAAAAAACTAATTTGTTCCATCCTCTTTCCCGCTGGGTACATGAAAAGTATGCTAACTGAACAGAGCTGCAACTAAACTACCGTATTAACCTACCTTCATTCCCCTCGCCATCTGATATGTTTTTGTTCGAGTCGGGATTTCTTACGTCGCTGGTCTGGAGCACTGCAGTTATGTGCATGGACAACACACATACACAGCTGGCTCTACTTCACATACAGCTGTGACCCTTCCCAACAACAGGCAGGAAAAATACTGCAGAATTACAGAGACTGCAGGTGTCAGCAGCAATTTTTTTCTACCCATTATTTCCGCTTTGCCACAGGAAAAACAGTTGAGAGAGAGGATCAGACTGAACAGAACAAGAGGATGCAGGAATACAGTGCTGGGAATTTCCTTCCCTACCTTTATACCTGGTCCAAATCAATTTGTATATAATTCTTCTTGTGCATCCCATTGAAGCTGCTAGACTTCAAGCTGAGAGGACAATCAAGGCCAATTGTCTCTGACCTAAAAGAAACTTCCTTTCTTTCCCTTTACAAGCAGTGCAAATGTTTGGGCCATCTTAAACTTCTCAATATAAACCATAGAAAATATTTTTAAATTAAAGCTTTCAAAAACAATTTTGAAGTGTGTTAAAGGGAAACCAATGGAAGGGAGTTCTGACGCAGAGCAGTGACTACAGACTCAGCTTGCTATTCCATTCTTAATATCCATGTGTCATTAACTAAGACCAGTAAACTACTACATTATAGGCTGCTCTAGTATTACTTATAATGAGGAGGAAAAAAAAAAAAAAAAAAGCCATTTACATGGGCACTGAAGCCTAGATGCTTGTAGTTTCTAAGATGCTACCAATGAGCTTATACCATCTGCTTACTGGGGAAGAGAGTACTCTTGTAGTGATTTTTCACTTCTCCTCGGAGAAGGGCACACCTTGTCCTGTGTACCAGGATCTGCTTTAGCCTATATACACCAGAGATGCCAATCAAAGTCTGTGATGCAAAGTTAATGTTATCTACCATTGCATCTAGAACTTCATGGTAATAAGGATCCTGAGGCAAAACCTAATTCTTGGAGGAACAGGCAAGAATAGCAGAGGTACTCACAGGTATTCGCAAGGCCCCAAAGAAGCTGATAGCTGATGTCCCGTGTCTACCTTCCCCAGTGGCCACAGGGCTGGAGTTCAGTGACACACTGCAGTTTTCACTGTCAATAAGCAAATGCTCCATCTCTGGATCCTGCAGTTTCCCCCAGCAACACCATACGAAAAAGAAAGGAACAACGTACTACAGAGTATTACAACACATTTCTGTATAAAAGCATGTATTATCTTCCTTCTGTACAAATATTAAGCCCATTTTTCAGACTCTGTAACATCAATCTTATTCACCAATTTAAATGCAGGCCATCTTTCCAATTGAATTATGGATACTGAGCACTTTATGCTAAGCAATCACTTATTTTTTCATGTCTGTTTCATTTGAGCATTGCAATCCACAAATTATAAAAGGCTGGAGTTTACCTACAGCTATCCTCACTTCCACCTGCTCGCTGAGAAACTTACCTAGATGCATACTCTTACTAACTATGGATGTATTCTACATACTGTCTTCTTTCTTCCAGTTCTTGTGCATTTGAATAAAGCCTTAGTAAAGAACTAAGCCTCACATATATATTTGGCTATAGGTCAGTAAAGATCAAACAGCACATCATTCCATTTCCCGTAGTTATTATGAAGATGAAAGCTTTCAGATTAGTATTTGGCAAGATGATGGAGGAAGAAAGAAAAAAAAAAATCAAGTACTGGAAAAATTCAAATTCAATCCTGCTATTTAACACTCAGTGATTCTAAATAAATTCTGTTTTTAAAGAATTGCATTTAGGAGAAAACACTAGGGAACCACCTGGGCACCTGAGCCTAGGCACTCAGTATAATTTCAGAAACTATCATACAGCATCCAAAACATATGTACAGGATTGGTAGATCGGATGCAAGATTTACAGGAGACCGTGCACCCTGATGAAGCAGGAACTAACTAGAAGACAGGGAAAACATCTAGAGACCTCTAACACAGCACTGTAAATCTATGCTATGGCGCATGAGTCACTGCATCATCATCAGTATTTATCTTCTGCATTACTGAAGCAACTTCAAAACTTGAATTATTTTTAACAGTAGCAATTCAAACCATCAGCTACTAACAATAAAAACAAAACAAAAAAAAAGGGAAAAAAGGGAGGTTTATGCAGAACAAGCTCATTGGATCCAAAGGAAGAAAGGAAGACACGTCTTGATAGTTTCTTATGTGAAAATCTTGCACAATTTGCACAGCAAACCTAATCAGCATTGTCTGAGGTAATGCTGCTCACTGCTCAGACAGGTACTCTAAGCCTATTTAAGAAGAGAGGGTTAAAAATTGAAGTGGAAGTAACTGAAGTCTGAATAACTTATTTAGCAGCTCACGCGGGAAACTTTTATCTACAATATGGGATTTTTGTACTGTACATAGCCAAATGATAAATAAAGAAAGAAGTCTGTGCTTGGCAGAGACAGCACTGTGCAGCCTTGTCAGCAAGTCATAGAGTGTGATTAGGCATACGGCAGACTCCTCATCTCTGGGGAAGGATTCATTATGCCTCGATTTTGTGTAATTTTTAGGAGGCTAACCTCATATAAGCAGTAATGAACACACAGAGGTATTCAGGTCACGCAGCCAAAAACACATTCTGCTTCCAATCACTGCATATCCTGAGTATTTACTTTCTTTTTACAGTAACTGAAGAGGTCAATGAAAAATCAGTAAAAGCTGCCATTCCACTGCGCTTGGAGGAGACCAGCTCATAAATCCAAAACATCTGTTGTTTGTGCAGGCACAAAAGCTGACTGCGATAATCAGCTCAGCATAACTGTAGCACAACCACTGTGGAAAGAAAGATGTTCAACTCCACTTCGACAGGAATAAGGTTATCTTTTGTCACTGGCAGAAAATCAGGGGGTCCCAAACAGTGACAAACAATGATTTTTAATTTCTTATTCATTTCTTTTTAAAGCCTTGTTAGTACTCCATATTACAAACATAAAACCCAGCTGGCAGGGTGGAAGGGAAAAAAAAAAAATTAAAAAAAAGGGGGAATATTGTCAGGATTGCCAGCAAGTGCTCTCATGCTTTGGTGTCTGTGTTGTCTCTCTGTCCTGCTCACAAGGGAGCAGCAGTGAGTGTGAGAGGCGGGGTATGTCTTCCTTGCCCACTTGCAGGCAAGTGAAGGCCAACACCGAGGGTGCCAATTAGAGTTACTAGCAGAGTTAGGAAAGAAATCTTTGCCTACTAATTTCCTGACTATATTTTAATTGTCTTCACAACTGGTCTAAAGACATCTACTGATGTTGTTAGATCTTCTCCCCTTATCTTCCAGCTGGTTGTGAAATAATACTGACAAATGGTTTTCAGGCTGGAGACTATTCTTGGGCAGCTCAAAATAAATATGAATAAACTCCATACAGAGAGGGTTTAAGCTGGACTGATCGAAATTATGAGTAAAGTGTTTCATTAACAAAAATTTCGAAACAAAAATTTTCATCAACACTGATTATTATACCCCGTGAATGCTGATTATTATTTTATGGGCAGAGGACGAAAAGAACAGGAAGCTTCTATTGTCCTGTAAAAGACTGAAAGAAGCTAAAAAAAAGTTACCCTCTCAGGATATGATGTGCCAAGTGTACTGAATACAAATATAAAATTTCAAATGGAAATTTTTAGTTAATGTCCATCACAAGATAAAATGTCTTTTTGCTGATATATGGACAAATCCAGAATTCAGTTTCCAGTGAGAATTACCTGCACAAGTTTTAAGCAGGATTTCTGTGAATAATTGCTCACATTTAGAACTCTGTCTCCATGTATAATATTGTAAGTACATACATCTATTATGTTACAAAGGGAGAGAAGTGAGACTGCAAGGAGGGGACAAACACAGTATAAGTAGTTTAAAGATTCCAAATGGCTATCTTTAAAATACTTTGCAGTGCATTACTTTTGCTGGAATTGTACAAAGATCACAAGTTAAGACCAACTGAGTAAGCATGCTGACTTATTCAGCTCAGTTTGCAGTATTTATGTTACATAAGGCTTAGTTCTCTCATATGAAGTTACATTTTTGTATGAAGATGGAAGTAGATTTCAGCATAATAAAATGAAGAGCAATCTTTACCAATAGTAAATCTATGGGAATATTCCATGTGAGCTTTAGGAAGTCTTCTATACTATTTTACAATAATATGTTATATTTTACCTGAGGTTTGCTCATTTCCTTAGCATTTAAGGTTGGCATCTGGACTCTGAATCGACATGCACCATTCAGGACAGTTTTAGAACTCTGAAAAAAACAAAACAAAAAACCCCCATACTTTTGTTGCTTGTTTTTTAAAGGACTACGTTAGCGTTAATAATTTCTCTGCAACAAAAACCTTTGTGCATTGTAACATAAACATAACGCAAAATGAAACATCTTTCATTAAATAACTGTGTATTTTGGGTTTTTAAACTTCTTTTGCAGACCTACGGCCATGTACGTAAAATGCAATCACAAATTTATTTGAAGGCTAACTTCATAACTGGTTTTATACAGAAGCAGCATGCTGAATTCAGAGCATACTCACGCCATTCTTAACATATTTATCTGCTTTTTCCTCTACTGAATTTTCACTGACATTGCAAACAATTTTTTCTCATAAGAAGATGATCCTCACAGCAACAGAGAAGTTGTTTTGTTTCAGGAAAACCTTGATTCTTCATTTTCCTGTCCCTTTTAAGATAAAAGCTTATCCCTTTAGCTTATGTTCACTCTATTCTTCTAACCCAAAAATGGACTGTGCTCTTGTGGGCAGGAAGGACAAGCTGTATTCTGGGCCCCAGATGGGCCTACTTGTTATATTTACTTATTAACAAGGACATTAGTGTAGCAGTTCACAACAAAATTGCATTCATTGGTAAACGTCATTCCGAGATCCTTGGTTTAAAAAAGATTGGTCAGGGACATTAAAGTTTGTTCGCCAAATGACATATACAGCTTCAAAGTAGGTTTGCAGTCAGGTATGGACAACCTATTGCTAAGACCACAAGAGGCACTGTGCATTCCTCAGGGATGAGATGTTTGTTTAAGTTTCTAATCACACCCCGGATGCCACGTTAAAAAAGCAAAATAAAACAAAAACCCCAAACTCTGCCCCAAGTAAAAAACCAAACCCCACCACCACAAATAATAAAACACTGAACATTTTAATTCAAAATCAATCACTATGCAATTCTTCGCCAACAAAAATGCAAGGATATGTATTGCAGTATTCTTTAGGCAAACTGCCATTCATCAACCAAATCCTTCTAAGAAGGCAAAAAAATTTTAAGGATAAACTTAAATATTTCTGCTGCTCAATGCAGACACGAAGCACAAGCAGTCTTGGGCATGTATTCCCCAAAATAAACAAACAACACTCAAAACCCCAGCATCTGATAAAACAGATTTTTAAATTTTATCTTAGAGAAAATTAAGCTTCTGTCAAAAAAGTGATTTACAATGATCCGTGGTGAAGAAAATCCATTATCTAGAGACAAGTCATCTACATCTTTATTCAGCAGCTCAGCAGAGAAAAAAGAATTAAAGACACTTTCATTTGACTGTCAAAAATAAGATTTACTGTGGTAAGGAGGAAATGTCTGGGGAAAAGGACTAGACTGAGAGGCTGCACATTTAATACTTAGACTTCTTTCTCTTTTTCAGAAGATAAAATCTGCAGCCTGGTATCTTTTAAATGCACAAACACTTTGCCACAGGAGCTTAAGAGAGATAAGTTTCCTGGAAATGCAGAGTCAGGTTAAAGAAAGTTCCTAGAACATAAAGACAGGTCTGCATGAATGTGCTGCAACTAACATGTTTACCTATGAAAAAAAAAAAAAAAGGTACAGGGAGAAAAAATGACAAACAATAAAAATGGTTATAAATCATCACATTTCACAAATGCCCGTAAATCTGCTCTTTAACTTTCATAATGAAAGTGCACCAATGGTTAATAAAGCACACTGACTTCTCGCTTGCTTTTGTCATAGGTATAGCCTTATTTAAAAGCACTTTATTGTACTGGAATATTTGTTTTGAAACAAATTTCAGATTTATAAATCAGAGCCAAAGTGAATACAAGCAAATGAAGCACAGCCCAAAAAACTGGTGAATGAAGAAGATCCATGTATTTGAGGCTCTGTGCCTGGCTCGCCTCCTGTGCTTCTGGACAACTCAGTGAAATCTGATTACTCACCACTACAAACTGTGTGGAAATACTTGGCTCACAATCATGCTGCAAATAAACAGCAGACCAAATTATTCCAAGATAGCGATATCACACAGAGATGAATCTGATTTATAAATCTTAATATAAATCTACCCGAAGTCCTTCCCTCATGTTGAACATTTATTTTAGTTGTACTTAAATTTAACTGGCCTCATTCTTCCACACTGGGGTTTGGCTTTTGGCACCAGCTGGCAGAGCTGCCTGCACCTAACCAAGACATCTGTCCAAAGTGACCTACTACAGCCTTATGAGCAAAGCAAGTGTGTGTGTTTCCTTAATTTCTTAGAAAAAACATTTCTAACTATCTGCAAAAGCACACAGGTTGTTCAGTTTGTCACTGAAATGGCTGAGCAAAAAAGGACAGCTAGCATTTTATCCCTGCCAGCAAATTCTATGCCTCGAACAACACAGCTGAAATTTTTTGTTCCCAGTAATAACACACTCTATTTTGTTACATGAGCCTTCCCTCAACTAGCAATCATTTTTTTCTTTAAAATCAGACACGGTCACTACCACATCTGCATTTGCAGATCTTCCTGAACTTCTATTCTTACCTTAGTCATTTCCTTAACTTCTAAAACCACCCTGCCCGCAGCGAACAGAAGCTGTGAGCCCTGTTACTAAGGATTTAGAATCCATTGTACTTTGCAGACCACGCAGGTCTGAGGAGAGGTATTTGAGCAATTCAAATGGCATACAGCTTCCCAAGACAATGGCAAATCTTAAGCTGAAGGGTCCAAGGCAGGTGGTGAACCACTTTTATAAACCTCCTACAAGATTTGCAGATGTGAATATAAGGAACAGGGAAGGAAGAAGTGATGCCTTTTGCTCTGGAGAGCAAGGTTTCCAGGGAAACAGAAGGTCAAATGCACCCCTACACAGTGAGACTGTGTCTGGAGCAGTGATCTTGTTGGTGTCCTAGAGGAGATTAATTCAAATGCTAGCCCCTTCCTGGGACTGGGGAAAAAGGTGGTGAATGGAAGGAGGGAAAAAAAAGCTCCTAAAATACTATATTTTTGTTAAAAATATCATGGCAAGTGGATACTGAATGTCAAATTTTTCCATACCACTTCCTTGAGACACATGAGCAACATACTGTGCAGAACTCTTTATTTATGCTTTCCAGTAAAAGTGTATTTGAAAGAAATAACATTTACTTCCATAAAGCTTAACAGCAAATTCTGCAAACATAATGCTCTAAGTATTATAAACAGCAGCTGAAGTGCTCATGGGAGCATTTCTGAACTACATAAAAGCTAAGGAAAAAAATGGTAGAAGTCTGTAAGAGTCACTTAAAGTATTCTCATACTTGACAGAAGTTACCTTTAAGACATGAAAGAGAATTAAATGAAAAATACAGAGTGCATTGTGAGTACACCTCACCTCTCAGTAACAAACTAAGAACAGGAGTTACACGGACCATTAAAAGTGTTCAGAAGCTTTACCAAGAGTAATTCGCATGAGGAGAAAAAGCCCATTAACTGGTAAAGAGGAGATAACACACACTAGAAAAGTTGCCTTCAGTTACCACTCAAGAAGAAGAGAGCATTTAAAATGTGAAAAGCCACCTATCTGAAACTATTGGGGAGGGTGGTAAAAAAAACAGCAATCACCCCTGTACAATCTACCTGCGAGACTTGCAACTGAAAGGTATAGTTCACGTATACCTACACGTGCAGACTATCTCCATGTGTAATCCCCTAGCAATGGAAAACATGTCCCTTGGGTCCTTCCCTCCAACCCTTTCCCCAACAGCCCAGATTTGCTCTCACCCACCGGAAACCTTAAGACCTTATTTGCCAATCTCTCCCTACTATTCTTCCAAAGAACTAGTAGAAAATGTGGCAGACCCGGGTGCCCACAGATCCCTAGGAGCCAAAGGAGAAAGAGTCTGGAGCAACACCCTGCTCTAGGTTTTCATTAGAGACAAACACGTACCAGAGTCCTATGGAACATGAAACGGAGATGAACTTGCAAACGCACTGCTAAATGAAACTGGGCTACAAATGACATTCTATTACAAGAAGTTATGCACAGCCAGTCTTCCTAATGCTCTTTTTGTTGTTCCCTTCCCTCGTTTGTTATTTTTCTCTCATTCTATTCCGACTGCCTCCCTCCTCTTGGGTCAGAGCTACACGAGGCAAGAAAGGAAGGAATCATCTCCTCACATAGTAGCTAAAGCTTTCTAAGGCACATCTTTTGGCCATGGACATGGCTTTCTGCGTTACTTCACTTTGAGTACATAAAATGTCTTACGAACTTTTGGTCCAAAAGCATTGGGCAAACATCTTGGTACCAGAGCTTAACTACTTCCAACCTACTTTTAAAATTGTGTTTTGAACCTTACACTAAGACTTAAAGAAAAGGCTTTCATTTTAGATACAATTAAAAGTTATGAGTTTTGCTGCCACAATGGCACACGGAAGTATACACACAATGTTCAGCAACCCAAAGAAAGCTTAGACATTTGCACAGACACACTCTTCAATCCTACTTCAACAATGCCTTGAGTGGTCAATCTCTGATACTGGATTTTCAAACTGTTGTGCCAAGAGAGTTGAGTTTTCCCTTGTGATCCAGGCAGTATGTGTTCCACAGTTTGTGTGGGTAAGAGTACATTTACATCTACTAAAGCTGCCGAAATTTAAGTCCTTTAAGCATAAGCTCTCATAAATAGCAAGATGCACCACCTTGATGCCAGTAAAACACGTGATCAATGCAGTCTAAGAACTCACCGTATATTAAAAAAAGAAAAAAGTCATGTATGTATAAACAGCATCTCCATCCTTGAGGATTTCAAAATTTGGCAGACAAGCCCTAAGCAATTTGATCCTATGTCAAATTTAGACCTACCACGAGCAGAGGGTAGGACCATGCAACACCCAGAGGTCTTATCCCTTCCAACCTAAATTACTCTGTGATGCCACAAAAACTAAAGCATTGATTTGTCATGTGACCCATATCACTAAGCACAGATCGTTTCTCTCTCCTTTTCACAGCTCTTCATTAATGCCAGTTTTGGTTAAATAAAGGCCACATTATATCATGACTAAACTCATTGACACAGACTAACTGCTACAATATCTTCACCTCAGCTTCATATCCATTCCTTGCTTCCTCTTTTCCCTAGTCACGTGCTCCTACTGTCCTTTCCTCTATTCCAGGGAACATCCCACCTTCCATCCCCAAGCCCACAGATGCATGGTTCATTGACACTATGTCAGCAAAAGGGCTGTTTGCTCTTTACTTTCTGCAGTGTCTAATATAGGGTTCTCACACAGCAAGACCCTTCATGGGATATGGCTGGCAACTATCTCATTATGCCATACCTAAGCAAGGAAGGCAAGCGCAGGAGAATAGGTCAAAATGCTCTGAAGATGCCCAGGAAAACTGGAGGAAAGTTAGAGAACTCAAAAAAAAGATGAACAGTTTTTACTTGGTTTACTGTAGTAAGATCATCTATTCCAAAACTTTAGTTAAAACAAACTCATCCACCTCTTGATTCACATTACTTTGATAGAAAGTAAGCTACTGGTTTACCAGTGAAGCATAGAAGACCAATCATTCCCTCAAGTATAGGGCTAGTTATAACAGCCTGGCACAAAAGGGCCACACAGTTTATCTGATTTCCAGAACTATCATAATAAACATTTGTATTAGGAGGCAAAAATCAAAATAGAAAAAGCATTCACTTACACTGGATGGTGTGCAGGAGCAATTTATATCTTTAGGATCTGAAATACAATACCACACATAGTTACTAGCGGAAACAAGCATAATGACTAGCTCTTAAAACACCAGTGTAACTTACTGTCAATAAACCAACAATACAGTCAACACAGAAGTAGTCCTGGTAGAAATGTGAAACTGTATCTTTAGGGAAAAAGAAAAGGGTGCTCCATGGTACCCTTCCCATCCTATGACCACATTAAGTGCTATTCTAGCAGTCCAGCTCATTACAGCATTCTAGTTATATCCACAGAACTTTTTACTTCCTGAGATAGGACAGTTACAGTAATAAGCATTCATACTAATATCTCTGAGTCTACATAGGGACAAGACAGGGCATTCTTTTTTAATGCCTAATTTAAAGTCACAAAACTTGCTCTATCATCCGATTTCTGTATTTCATAGCACAGAATACGGATGGCATGGGTTGAATGGTAGAACAGAATATACACAGCAGCCAGGTGGGACGTTCTGCTAAGATACACTTAAACAATTTATAGAGACAGGGCAGTGGCCTGAATTCTGAAGTCTTACTCTCTCAGGTATGCCAGAGTCTGAGCATATGAACTCTTTAGACATACACAGGTTCTTCTCCATCTAGTGTTCTAGAACTTCCTAGAAGTTCTGTAAGTATTGGCATAGCTTGAGGAATATACTTTGCACTGGGTCATTTAACTTAAACAGCTGGTGTTCTTCACCCATAATGAGCCCTCCATGGTTCTATCCCATTAAAGGACTTACGTTCAATAAGAAACAGGAAACAAACAATTCCCATCACAGCAATGATTACACCAGGCATCACAAAGGAGAGACCCCAACACGTAGACACCCAGTAAGCAGCAATTAAGGATCCCAAGATATTTCCCACTGAAGTGTGTGAATTCCAGATTCCCATGATCAAACCTCTCCTGCATTTAAAAAAACCACAAACATTTCTTATTATTTCAACAATAAGCATTACTATATCGAGAAAAGCGTATCAAAAATGACTGTTCATCTGTGGTGTCAGTGAAATATTTGCAATCTTATTGTTCTTTAACTGTCCACTTCTTTATGCTACAGTCTTTCATCTGGCAATTTCAAGGAACCTAAATATTAATAGACGTGTTATAAATAGTCTGTGTATGACAGAACTCATCCTGCATTTAATGGCATTTAAAGGCACCACTAGGGTTTGCTTATTTCTGGATAGAGTTTCTTTAATAGAAACAAGCACGCAGATGTTGCATAGCATATGCACACTAAGTCTGATGCTTCTGGGAATGGAAGTCCTCCTGGAAACACACTGCACTGATAATCTCATGCTTTTAGGATATGTTAGACTTATCATGCAGAAGAAAACAATCTGTACAGGATAGGTAGGGCAAATTCAGTATTTTCTGATCACATTCTGGACTTGCTAGGCACTAGTAGAAGATAACACCTGCACAGGCTTGGCTAACAGGCACATCAAATTGCCGTCTGCCTGGAAATCCCAGATCAGAGCTGCTGTAAATAGGCTCCAGCTGAGCTAACGTAAACCACAAAAATCCTACTGAAATCATGACAGTTAGCAATTTGGTTTTTTCCTCATAGGTCATGGGAAAACTGCCTTGCTCTCAGTAGGAGTTTACCTGGAGCAACCTAATTTGAACTAAACCAAATCTTTTCCTTTGGCTGAAGACAAGATCTGAGAGATCTGCTCATGCTTCACGGAATTTGTAGCAAAATGAAAACAAGAACCAGATCACCAACGTACAAACCAGAGCCTTATCCACCAGTCCACTACGCAGCCTCCTAAAAGTAAAGGCTGTTGCTTTTGCACAAAGCAAAATATGAATAAACCTATTTGTTTTGCACAGACTTATCAATTTTCTTCAGTACTGTATAACTGATGGTTATCATTCTCTATGTTTTGTAAGATTCCCCAAAAAGGCCGCAGGGACTATGGAAAACTAGTTTGAGCCTACATCTTCTTAACTATCCAGTGATTTTATATAGAAAGCATATACTTTATTGTTGTATGTCTTTCTCTTGAACCAATTGACAATAACATTCATTCAATGGTATGTATCTCCAATGGATGCCACTACAGTAGCATTACTACTTGTATCAACCATTATCAGAGCCAATGGATTTAGCATGCAAAATTTATGGAAAACTCCTGTATGATATGACAATAAACATAATGAGTGATCTCTATGTAGGATTAAGGTGGAAAAAAAAAAAAAAGAAGATGATTTAAAGAAAGTGATAAAAAGAAAAGTTAAATCAGATGCCATACATATTTTATTTTTTTAAATTAAATTTTCAAGTTTCTGTAAGTGTGTTAGAAAAAAAGACATTAGACAAAAAGATACTTTTAGAGTTACACCCTGACAACTACTTTGAAACACAAATGAAAACATGGGAAATTCCACATTAAAATGGCATAATAACAGCCTTTATTAAAAGCGGGTTCAGACTGTTAATATTTGCAGGAATTATTCTTAATTCAATTCTGAAATATTTAATCTGAAAAATTAAACATCAGACTAAAGAGCTACCACAGAACACTGTTTTGATATGAGAGAGAATATTTCAAACTGATATACAAACTGATCAGTGTAACAAAGAAAATTCCTCTCAAGGATCTACCTAACTGCTTGTTTCTTCTCCAAAAAACCACTGAAGCAAAAGAAAGATATTTAATTTTACTATAATATTACAGCCTAGAATGTGTTGATTTGTACTTCCAGAACTTTGGATTACATATTATTTACCTTCCTTTTCCAAACCAGTTGCCAATACATGTAACGACACTCGGCCAGCCAGTGGTTTGCACCAACCCATTAGCTATCTGAAAGTATATAAAAATAATAATAAATAGACATACACTATAAGTCAGGTTCCTACACAATTCCTGCCGAGTGCTGCATTGGGAAAAGGAAACCTAAACAAATGCTTTGAATTTAGAAATTTAGTAGGGGGTTTTGAAAGCATTCTTTTCCTAGGATAAACAAGTTACAATGTTTTTCAAAGATTCTTCCCACTACCTACATCTCTCCAATTATTTCATGATTTAAACCACAAAAAATTGTAAATTGATCACATGCTTACCAAAAATCACATTACGCTGAACTGAACAGAGAAACAGCATGCTCAAACAGCAACATACTACTACTTATCTCAAATTGAACATAAAGCAAAGCATGTTTGCAATCAAAGTGGAAAAAAAGAAAACATTCGGGGAGGCTGGATAACTTTGAATATTAACTTTAAAATGCTTAACAGGCACTTGTAAATAAACTGAGAGGAGAAACTTAACTTACTATATTCAGGCTGAAGTAAGAGCTATTTCAGCCTCCATGTTGCACAGACCATAACCCTCGCTCATCTCACCTCCTAAAAAGCTCCCTGTCTAGAACTACACATTAACACAAAGATCAGAACACAATAATTCACACGTACAAGGAGCATTTGAACATGCAACGAAGCAACCTCACTCTACCCAAGAAAAACCAATTAGGCTTGTGGTGCGAGACCACCCTTGGCATTACAGAACTCAGTGACCACACCAGGCAGTGCGGCACTGGTAGGGACAGTTAGCTTAATCCTAAAGGAGACAGCTCCTGTCTTGGAAACCCCATAAGCCAAGAGGGCTGGGGCACTGACATGGTTAAACGGATGACCTGGTGAAATGGTTATAAAAGCTTGCAGTACCCATGTTAGTATCGCTGCATGCCGCGTTGCACAATGCCATGCAGACGTGTCAGCGGTGAAAGTGCTGCTGCAATAACACAAAGGAAGCAGCAGTGCAAGGTGCAGACCAGTCCAAAATGACTCACGAGTGCTAACCACATCCTGGTCCTGAGCTAAATTCCACGTCAGGTCAATGCTAAGTATTCTTGTGATGCCTGATTAGATCTACAAGCACTCTGAAAAATCCCACACAATGAATCTCGTTACAGAAGCTGCCTGTTCTCAGCCACACCAATGTGGGAGACTGTTCATCATTAGCAGCATAAATGTAATTTTCCTGCAGAGAAAGCCAGGATGCGTCACTCAGGTCTTGGCAGACTGACAAAAGTAAATACATTTGTTTTAAAACTCGCCCACATTTAAGGTTGCAAAGATTTGATCACTGATTTGACACAGACTGAAACGCTTTAATTTGTTTTCAAAGACTTCTTCCACTAAAAAAAAACATTTTCCAAAAATAAAACCTGGGGCTATCCACTCATCATTTCTGCCTGTCATCAATGACAACGTATGCCAGCATTTACATCCTCCCATACAACCACTAATCACTGTTTGCAACTGAAAAAAACCCTAATACAACACTAAACAGCACCATGGAAACTCAGAGTATCTAAATAACATCATGCCTACCTGGGCCATTATGTAAAACCACAGATTATGTATATTATAGAAATAACCCAATCCAAACATTGCAGTGAAGAATCCACTAGCAAGCATCCCAACTGTCAGATAGTACCGGATAGGCAGCCGTTCTCCTATTATTCCACTGGGAATGTGGAAGGAAATAAAAAGAAAGGTGACAATTAAAAAACAGATCATACCCCAAGCCTTCACAAATAAAGAATATTTTTGTGTTGTTTAATTCTGGTTGAGGAGAAACTTCACTGGTAACTGCTGTTCATCTTCACAGCAGTACATGAGCAATTTTAGCACTTGACAGGAAAAAACAACAAACATTTCATGCTCACTAATTGCCAAGTGTTGACATCCGCACAACCATCTTTTGGGGAGATACTCCCCTGAAGCACATTGGAAGTGATTTACTTCCATCGTCACTTTCCAAATGACCTCTAAGGTGCGAAATGTCTCCAGCAATTTAAAGTGAGACTAGTCTCCCTTGCTAATGATTCTAGTTAGGAAGGTTCTGTTTTTAGTCAATAAAAAGACGCATCTCCAAATGGGAGCTAATACTGCACATCTTAAGATGGGTTTGTAATTATTTTTAGGAGGTGTCTGCTTCTGTCCTTTGACTACAGAGAAAGCCAGGACAATCAGCATAGTCTACATGAGCAAGCTTTAGACTGATAAAAGTTTGGCAACATATATTCCAGCATATATTCCTTCATATGCAATATGAAGGAACGACAGGCTCAGTTGTGAGTTGGAAAGCATTCCTGCACAAGACAGTCAGGACAGGGGCGGGTAGGGAAGCTTCCTATGAACCAAAAGCTATGATACCACTGGGGACTCAGGATGATGCATTTTCTTCCACAGCAGCTAGCACAGAGGTGGGATAATTACATCCAAGTTCTCACTCTCTTCACCAGAAACATTAGAGCAGGAAAGGGCAATATCTCAGAAGCAGTACAGCCTCATATATTAACAGTAAGCAATGAAGGAGGTTTCCAAGAGAGTAAGATTTACCTTAAATACATTCCAATTGCATACGCACACAGAAATGAGTAATCCAGTGCTCCCAGTAACTGTTTGTAGTTGTTCTTATCTAAGAATAATTACCAAAACAAATTGTCAGTTTAAATGTACCAGTAACTTCCCAACCATTTTTACATATTACAAGAAAAATGTAAGCGGACATGCACTGACTTTTAATTTTCAAAGGGCACTCTTAGACTTAAGTATCCATTTTGCAAAACATATTTTATTTAACAAAAAACCCAAACCAAAACAAAAAAAACCCCTAACACCTCTACAACTCATTATTTCGTCTGTAGCATATTAGGAAAATATTGGTAGGCCCATTCTTAATTCCACCTTATTCAAAACAGCATTTTGGAAGAGCAGAAACATCAGTTATTAACGAGGTGCCTCTTTCTTACAGGTCCTTAGACAAAAGAAACCCCAAACTTTTATGGACTTTGTTAAAAGTGGAAAGATGTGTTGCAAATGTGTGAGGTCCTAACAGTCAAAATCATCATATAGATCCATCATATATATGCATCATCATATAGGTTTTTAAGGAATCAGCTTAATATATATATATATATATTTTTTTAATGGTTAAAGCCTTTTGCATTTCATTTTCCAACTACTCCTAAGGCACAGAGATAGAAGTCCGGTTTATAAAAAACCAGCCAGGGTTCTGCTCTGTACAGCAAATGACCAGAATTACAACTAAATGGAACTTGTCAGCAGGACGGAGGGAGCAGGAGGGACTCCACCCAGACAGAAACACCAAGTTTCTCAAAGAGACCTGAGCTCATACCAAGAAAGCCACTTTGTGTATTTGCAAGGTGCCACAATTCCCATTGACTTTGGGAATAAAGTCAGAGTTATTAGAGCATTCCTTCTTTCAGTGTTACGCCCAGCTTGCCAGCTTTGCTGCCCGAAAAACAGAGCTAAAAGAACAAGTCTGGAGTGTCATCCCAAGGGGGTAGCTTTGCAATAACCTGTGTGTTCATGGAAAAAGGAGGACACCATTTGGAGGACACCATTTGGACACCATGGAGAAGTCTCCATTAAGAAAGCTAACTAGTATTTTTGACAAGCAACCTCAGTTTCCCCTTGTCCAGGGACAAGACCCAACAACTAAGTTTAACTGTGTCCCAATACATTTGGAAACCTGTGGGACTAAGTAATTTCAGTAGACTGAGGAGCTTGCACCAGGCAGTTAATACACAGAATTTTGTCCACAGAAAATCCAGAGCTCAGATCTTCAATTATCTTTGAACAGAGTAGGACTTTTTTTTAATTGCTAATTAAAGAATAATTAGAACGGATTGCTAGATAGACTGGAATAGACTGGCACATTGACAGAATGGACTATTTACTTCACTGATGTTCTTGGTAGTGATAAAAGTGTCAAGGAATGATTCAGAATCTCTATTAAATTCAAATACAATTAAATTCAAGTTTAATTGTAAGTAGGCAAATATTTAAGTGAAAGGCCAGGTTCATAAGCTATTCAGTAAGTTGTCAACTCTATTCTGCAATAAAGTCTCCCATTTTTCTCCATTAAAGTGGGAAGAAAAATATTCTTTCTGGCAGATAAGGACTCTGAAAAATTCCAATTTAGATAAACACCAAGTAATTTCCTTTAAATGATTGTTGGACCTTGCATTAAACCACCAGAAAATTATAGTGATTTATTTTATTCTTCATCCTTTTTTTCCTTAATAGACATTCTAAAGACAAATCCCATTTTCTGACTGAAAACTGATCTACTGAAACTATCTCAAAGCTATAAACAGGTAAAATAATGTCAGTTAAGTGATTTAAGTAGGAAAGATACCATAAGGTAAGTCACAAAACTTTTCTTCAGGAAAAAAAATCAGTGAGAACATGGAAAACAAAACACCCCTCCCATACACATCTCCTGAATCCCTCCACACATGAAGAAGAAATAGCAAGAGAGGTAAATAACCTAATTATGAATATCAGCTCATTATTACGAAAGGGAAAAAAAAAAAAAAAAAAACAAAGCAAGAAAACAACCCTTACCAAATGGTTCCCAACCGCACTGAGATACATTAGATGGTTTTTTGATGGGCTGAATCTGAGCAGCATATTCTTTGTAGGAGTTGAGTTCAACTTCATGTGAAGCAGCACAATGCTTATGCAGCTCTCCCTGATACAGAAAGGAAATTTGAAAATGGAAAATACACTTGTGCTGTTAATCCCCATACAGCAACAAATTTAACAATTCCAGTTCCATATGAACCTGTGTCAAACCCACTGAAATCAGTAAAATTGTTAGCCGTTATTAATGGCTTGGTATTTTGCTGGATGAAGCCACCATCACATGAAAGAGTACTTATGTGGTTAGAAACAACATGTTACAATGAACTGATGTTTCTGATAATGCAGAATTTCAAAATTCTTCACTAAGATCAAGCTACTTTGCCCATTGTTACTCATCCATTGTATAGAATACAGCCCTGAGGGATTTGATTTGTGTTTGGCAAGTTATACAGGTCGAAGATTATAAACTAACAAATCTAGAATTAGATAATATTTTGCCACCAGCTTCACTGGGAACAGAGTCCCAAGTGTACAGACAACTACGACTATGATGCTCAACAGTACTTGGAACAGCCTTGTAAATGCCAATAGAATTTTATCACATTTGTCTCATCAGTTATGAGCAACTTTTCTCAAACATACGAATGCAAACCTGCAAACTCTTAAATATCTATTATTAGATTAATTCACTTGAATTAAGCATAGGCATAGCTGTTTCAAGTTTTAAGCCCAAAGATCAGATGTATATGCAATATGCTAGGTGTGGTCTCACTGAAGTTTATCAAGTGTCACCGTGTACGAGCTTTATCAGTTTTTAATCTTTTAAACCATTCCAAGTTAAAGTTTAACACTGCCTTTCACAAAAGGAAATACTTAAAGAGACAACTACTTCTGTGTTTGACAGGAGTAGAAGGATGTTTAACCAAGGACGCGACCTTGCTTACCTTAACTATACTAATAGGTTTCCTTGATAAATGGAAGCTGGTATACAACAGGAAAGTGAGAGAGAAAATGAAGGCTCTATACCTACAATATATATTAAAAAAAAAAAAAAAAAGAGTATTTGAGATTTTATTCAGATTTACTTTTAGCACTAAGTTACATAAAAACATTACACATGTCATTGTTAATCTTGGAATAGTGGAAGACAACTTTTTTCTCGTTCTCTAACAGCCTGAAGAACGACCCTAGCAGTTTTGCTGCTTTACAACATCGGCTCTGATCTGGCTTTGGGAGGGAGCCTGTTGGCACACAGGTACGGGCACGACCACATGGCAGCGCTCTGGAGTCCACAGAGCTGATCTGCCTTCTTTGCAACCTTCCTTTGGGGGCTATTAAAAGGCAGTTCAACATTAAACATACTGATAACCAGATTTCACATTTCACTGTCTCCTCCAGTTTTCTGACAGGATTAGGACACAAATGACAGCTCTGTGAATTGTCAGTTTGGCTGCTGTGGGTTATTAACTTCTTTCTTTCCTTCCTGCTTTTAAGATTTTGCTTTACTTTTACCTTCCTCTGTAACAGAGGAAATCGGACATTTCTGGAGATGGACTGGGGGACTGACACTGACTGTGTGTACTGTCAGCCAGAGCACATGAAAATAATTAACCAGCTTTGGGATTGGGAAGGAATTTTCCTTTGTACCTCACTGGCATCCTTGGGTCTTTCTCTGCAGTTCATGTGAATTAAAAGGGCAACTCAAATTGCCTGTCACTGCAAGGGTTAAACAAAGATAACCTGATCTATTCTATTCTCTACCTGCAGCACATGTTTCAGTTGCTTAAGGAGAGTGTTTTGGGGATTTGTGCTTTTAACAACATACATACAAAGGTCTGATATCACACAGCCTACTATTGTCCCTAATTTTTAATTAACCTTTTTCAATCGTTTTCTGCCTTATAAACTTTTATAGAATCATAGATTATGATCATAGATTCTATGATCATAATAAGGGTCTTGTTTTATAGTTCTGGATAAGCACATTGACATTAAAAAAGAGCAAGTTATACTGCGAGTTGAGTTATTCACCCCGAAACTGAAAGCATCCTCACAAGTGATAAAACTGAAATGACTTTGTTCTTGCTGCTCTACTAGAGAAAGCACGTGATAAAATTGCTCAAATGGGAAGTATTTCTTCTTTCATTTGTTATTTTTTTGTTATTCACACACAATTGGCTCAGTATTCTACCTCAGAAAGCACAAGAACTGATGCCATCCAACTTTCAGGATTAGTTTTCCAAAAGGGAAAGGATTTTGGGGTTTTTTTGCTTTGTTTTGTTGTTTTGTTTTTTTTTTTAATATTACAGTAGCACGAACTAGAACTGTAACTCTACAAGTCTACATTACACATCAAATTATGGGGGAGAAAATACATTTCTGGTTAGGAAAAGAAAGCTAACCTTGAGCACCCCTCCCACCAAAGAGTTTGAAAATAAAAATCTGAAGTTTAACCCTTCAAATACATAACTTGCAAAGAAAAGGACAACAGGCTTTATTCTCTAGAACACGTGACTAATAAGGTTCTGTCTGGGTTCCCCTAACAAAGTATCTCACTTTTTAAATGTCAGCAATATTTACTTTTTAGACAACTGATTACATTTTCTTGCTGTACATATTAAGCAATGAAAAAGCAAAAATAGAACAAGGCAACAGTATCGTCTTCCCCAGATACAAACTCACATTGTCCAAAGCAAAGATCAGCACCATACTTCAAGACTTACCACTGATCTCGTGTAAATGAAGTGATGAAGCGAATCCCAGGAGGAAGCTGAGCCATCTACTCTGCAGCTGGTGTCCAGTTTTAGGCAACACAGCTATGTACTTGTGACAACGTTATCTGTTCTTCAGAATGCGTAACAAAGATCCTCCCGAAGCCGTGCGAGGGTAGGCTGCTAACAAACGTGGAAGATATGCTGCTGATTTGATCTCCCTGTAGGTTTTCTTCATGTACCTTCAGTCACGACGTGGCAAATTTCTTTGCTCTGCTTTTGTTAATTGCTGATTTTCAAATACGAGAAGCTGATAAGTAAATATTCTTATCTAGTTACTATAATATTCTCTAATCATAACATTTGAATCAGCAATCATCTATTTCAGGAACAAGTAATTACCATAACTATCCTTCTAGGTATTAAAAATGTAATGGAGAACTTTAAGCCAATGTAAATCGCAGCTTTTCCTGAATTTTATCACGTATAATCTATTTTGAGAAATCAGCATAGTATAAAGCAGTAGGGACACAAGGAAAAGATGCACTTAGAACATGATCCAAAACCAGCTGACATCAAAGCACTCTGCTTTTGTTCCAGAAAGACTACAAATAGGCAACTCCCCACCGTACAAAGATCTATTTTAACACATCAGAAACATTAATGAGGTTGCAATTTGTTCAAAAACGACTGTAGTGCTTTCAGCCCAGAATAGAGACTTCAGTTTGAGAGTAGGGGCAGCTGAACAATGCTGCCAGCAGGGCTTCACCAGCACTCCCTCTTCCAGCTGGATTTCCCTGTCCTAGTACCAGTGCTGCACAAAGCACCACACCAACAGAAAATTTGTAAAAGAGAAAAAAAAAAAAAAAAGTTTTTTCACTGCTTAAGCTCCCTACACCAGCTCATCCAGCACAAGGGAGAAGGCAGCTCACGTCGTACATGACATGCAGGGAAGAGTGAGCCTGTCGCAGCATCAGTTCAGTTGGTTGTAGTGTGTTGTGGAATGTTGTAGAGTTCCTCCTGTTTCTTCGAATTCGGGCCAAAGCCCCTCAACAGAAAAAGATGCACAGTACCCTTTATTGCAGGCACTGCAAGAGGGACTAGCTGCACTGTTACTTCGCAGCAAGTCTGAGACAACTGTTGAGTGACATGACAACAGGCACTGTAGGCAAAAGGTGTGACTGCAACTCGTGCGTGCAAGCCAAGCCTCCCTGTGTGCTAACAGTAGAGTCACCGCAGCAGGATGCCAAATAACACACCAGGATCAGCAACATAACCCCTACCCTCCTGTTTAGCCCAGCTAGAGGGCTTAACGCCAGCACCAGCCACTGCCATGCGCCTGGATGGGAAGCGGGTAGGATACAGGACTAGCTCTCCTGGCAAACCCTGGCAGGTGAGCTAAAGCAAAATCTCCTTTGAAGAAAACACACTTGCCAAGACCAAGGGCTTGTCTTAACCTGGGAATTTTAGAGGCTGCCACTGGGCAGGCAGAGGTGTGAGCCTCTCTCCTCTCATCTTTATTCCCCCATCTTACTACAGAAAGCAAAACTACTCCTCCTCAGCCAGCTGAATGACAACATCAAACAGTATCTGCTGTGTCAAAGCTGGCAACTTGAAAGCTTCACTATCCAGGTAGGCTTTTTCCCCAAGAAAGGAGGAAAACTACTAACTCTTCATGTAACAGAGTATCCCACCAAAAGATCAAGGGTCTGCTCCCTTATGTTAACACATTTTTGTCATACCTTTAATTTTTCCACAGTGGCCTGGTTCAGCTTGACACCTCCCTCCCCTAAAAGTGAATTGACCTGCTAATCTTGTTTGGCACGTTCCACCTCCTCCCCCAGGCCCTGAATCAGGTATCTGGTTGTGCAATTAATCAGCAAACCCCAAAATCATTCCCACCCAACATGAGCTTCCCACCCCCTCTGTGAGGCTGCAGAGGTTAGGGAAAGTGCAACCCTACGCTCTCCTGCCCTCTCCCACCCCTAGCTGCAGGTCCCTGCCTCCCTCTGTGTCAGACCTGGTAGTCATACAGCCACGGTTCACGGGTGGCTGATCCATCAGAAAACATGCCCTGAAAAACAGCTTGTCCAACAGAGAATATTAACTCACTCTGTGGCCACCAAACTGCTACATAAGACCAACAACTGCCTGTCAGTAATTTCATGTCAGGTTGAAATGAGCTGTGGATAGCTCCAGTGGGATAAGAAAGGTAGGAAGAAAAAGAGGTGGGCACAAGCAGCCCAGAGTAGGGGTGAACTTTTCTTACAGCAGTAACAGATCTGTTTCAGGGTGAGCCCAAACCCCACTTCCCCTCTCTCACACTTATCCCAAACACCAGAAGTATTACTTAACTGACCACGCTTTAGGTGAGGAGACAGAAATATCTACTGGGAAAAAAGTGAGAGTCCAGCAAAGAACAAAGATCCGATGTCATAAATCTCTTTAAACAGTTCCCTTAAAATATAATGGGACACGTCAATTGTCATCACAGAAAAGTAACTGTTTAGCAAGTTACTATTTAACAGCTTTAGTGTAAGCAGAAAAAGACTTCACATGCCTTACAAAAAGGTGGTTTCGATGCTGAGTGGTCACACAAGGCTGCACATCTGTGCACCTGCTGCATAGACCATACTCACACCAGCTTCCTAACAGCGTATCCTGGCCGTAAGTCCCGAGTCACAAGGCCCCAGCAAAGACGACTGGACTATGAGCAGCATTTAGGGAACTAACTCTATTTGACAGGGGCCGATTTCCTTTCATCTGCTGCAGGCACAGAGATCTGAGGCCTCATTTACTCATTAGCAGCTTACCTCTGTCCCCATATATCCGTAAGCTCCTCTAACATTCATGGGCTTTTAATAAAACAAATAAAACTTCCTCCACAAAAGCAAAGAAACTTGTGGCAATAAAACTCGTGATAACAGGTTATAAAGATCGCATCCTGTTGTAGATTAAACCAGATTTTAAAACCAAGCTATTCTTCAGAAATGACATTAACAGGCTACAACACATAACTGGTAGCTTACCAATACATCCTTTATATTTTTGTTTTACTAACGAGGCCCAAGGACAAACTCCAATCACTCAAACCAGTTTCACATTCTTTCATCTTCAGCAACTTCAATAACTCTCGCTTCCTCCTTGTTGCCCTGCAACGCGTACAGTATTCCAGTACTTACTTCGAATCCGTATTTACCTTCCAAACTTCGCATCGCTTCTTCAGGCTTCCCACCGTGCTAGCTGAAAAATGCAGCTCCCTCCCTGTTTCAGGGAAATACAGTCAATTTGTCACCGGCCTTTACCACCTCCAGGTACTGCCAACCCTGTCCCCTGCCCCGGGAGGGCTGACATTAATCCTGCGTACACAGAGACAGCCCCAGCCCTCACCGGGGTGTGCTCAAGGACTCGGAAGGGCCTTTGGACACCAGCAGATCAAGTGGCAGACTGTGGGTGACACCCAGCAGCGCCGCACCTGAGCCACAGGCTGCCAAATCCACCGGCCGTGGACCTCAAATGGCCGTTGTCTCCTTCCATTTCCGACAGAAAGCACACAATTACTCCCCTCCGCTACCAACGAAACCCAAGGGCGTGCCCCCAAAAACACTCCTCCCCGGGCCCGCGGCCTGACCCCGCCGGCCGGGGCGGCGGCAGGGGGTCTCTCGCAGCCTCGGGGAAATAAACGGGTGAAGGCGAGACAAAGGGTGAAGGAAAAGAAAGCGGAGAGCCAGGGGCGGCAGCTGGGGAGGCGAACGCCTGAGCCCCGACAGCCGCCTTCCCGAGAGCCGGGGCCGCCGCCCCCGGGCAGCCCCACGGGGAAAGGGGCCACCGCCGCCGCCGCACAAGGCGGGAACCGGCGTCGCCGCCCCCGCTCCGCCCCCGCCGCCGGCACGGCAGGTGCACGGCCGCCCCCCGCCCGCAGAGCCGAGCCGAGCCTACCCTACGCGGGTCCGCTTGCCCTTGCCCTCCCCGCCGCCGGTAGCTTCCTGCTTCCTGCCTGGCCTGCGCCGAGCCCAACGGCCGGGCGCGGCTGCGGATCGCCGGCCGGCCGCGGGAGCTGCGCGGCGGGACCGGTCTGCCCGGGCCCCTCCCCGCCGCGCCGCGGAGGAGGAGGGCGAGGGCGCCCCGCGGAGGCTCTGGGCCGCCTCTGTGAGAGCTGCCGAAGCCTGCGAGGGGAAACGCTGCCCCCGGCCCGGCCTCCCCCGCCGGCCGCGGCTCCCCGGGCCTCGCCGATGAGGGAGCGGCGGCGGCGGGGCTGCGGAGAGAAGAGCGGAGCCGCGGGTTGAGCCGGCGCTGTCCGCCGTTCCCGCCGACCCACCTGTCACCCCGGCGGCGGAGCGGCGGCCCGGCGCCCTCTGCGTGGCCCGGCATGGCCGGGGCGATCCCCGTCCCGGGTGGGCGTGCGGGGGTGGCTCGCAGCGGGATGCCCGCCCGAAATAGGCAAAAGTATTTCTGGTGCCAAACGGCAAACGTTAAGAAATGAGGCAGCAGGTCACCCGAAAGCTGAGGGGAAAAAATCAGTGGCGCTGCTTTAGAAAAGAAATAATATATTTGTTTTATTTGCCTTCTGGTTTCCTGATCCTGCAGTGCTTTTTAGTTTTCAGCAACCATATGTATCTCAAAGCTTAGTTAGTTATACAAATGGGTACTTTCTTAGGCAGGTTTATTTCTTTGTCATGACCACCTCACACGCGCATAACCCTGCGCTGTTTATTTCATCCAAAACTGTATCGCTGCTAACATTTACCTAGTGCAGGTTTTAATTTATCTGTATAACCAATTGTCCCTTGCAGAGTGTCACCTGCCTGGCACGAGCAACCCACCGAAGGCACTTAACTAAAACATTCAGTTTTATTTTGTCTCTTGCACTGCCTGTCCCTGGAGGTATTTAAAAGACGGGTAGACTTTGTGCTGAGGGACAGGGTTTAGTGGTAGTTTTGTCAGTTATTAGGTTGATGGTGGGACTCGATGATCTTAAAGGTCCCTTGCAACGTAGGTGATTCTTTGATTCTGTGCTGCTAATACTAATAAAAGAAACTCTTTGGCTCCCAGAGCGGTATTACTGAGGCCCCACATTTCAAACACTTGAGACACCTGCTCGGCATTGCTCCAGGACCCCGGTGGCATCTTTCCTTCACTTTCTCCTAGTCAACAAACAAGCCCTTCTCCCTTATAAGAACATTGGCAGAACTGGGGTCTGGGAGTTGCACCGGAGCATTGCAGTGCAGAGGGGTGTTGCACAAGCTGCTGCTGTTAAGCTTCTCACTGGCAGATGTTGTGTCCTGCTCTGGCTGACATCCTTCTAGCTGAGGTCTGTAAGCAGGGAATCAGAGGTTAAAAAAGAGTCTTCGCTTCATCTCCCCAAATGCTACAAAGTTCCTACTTGAAAAGCTGATGCACTGCTCTTGATTAGTATCAATCTTATCTAAGGAGATGATTTTGGTTCACAGAAAAAAGCAAAAGCCACGACTCAGCATCAAAAGGTCTCACACAGCTTTTGCTAACCATCATGCAGTATAAGACAAACCACCGTTTCATCCAGTGTCTCAGGGAAGGGGCAGTGTTGTCAAAAAGCAACTGCGCACTGTCCCATGTCCCTTGTGAATCCAAAGGAAAAATCATCTGCCTCAAACCCTCACCAGCTCAACTGAAATGGACGATGTCCTGAGCAGCCTGGCTAAGTTAGTGACTCTTAACACCTTGAGGTGGAGCATAAACAGGGATGTCTCACAGCCCCTTTAGCTCTCCACATTTGCTGTCCCCTGTGTGATGGTGCATGCAGCCATCAAGGAAATACTTCAAGCCTCGTTATTCTTCTGAGCACGTGTATCATGGAAATGTCATTGTCTTACTGAGAGGGCATTTGCTTCCTGGGGTGGAAAAGCACATGCTTAACATTGGATATACATGAGGTAGTTACAGCCAGAGCAGAATGTCTATGTATGGTGATGTTTGTCATTTCTGCTGTATCAACCATTTAGCAGAGACAAAGCTAGACAGGGAATGCTCCTCTAGGAAAAGGGATCTGCATGAACCATGTGGCTGCACTTTTGCACCAGCACGGGAAAGCACCTAGGCACCATTCATTCTGATTGGCGCACACACAGAGATACAAAAATGAGGATTTGTCTCTTTACAGCAGAAAAGGTCAGACCCATCACAGTGCATTTGTGTGTATACATGATTAGCCATCCCAAATTTTCACAGCAGCTATCATCATCATGCAGGATCCTCATATTCTTTAAACTGATGTTGGCTTGGCCCTTTTTAAATTCCTTAAAGAATTTAACCTTGCTTGAGTACCTTTCTATCTTCCATTACAAGCACCTTGCAAAAAAGCACAAGTCGAACAGCCACAAAACACCCTGATATTTTTCCTACTTAAATCAGAAGCTGCGTCTCCCATTAAAATAAAGGTCCCTCCTAATCCCTTCCTCTAAGATCACTGGAACCTGCTGGCTGCCACGCTTGGCACAGCTGCTCTCTCTTCTGTGCCAGGGCTGGTCCCCAGCAGCTGCAGTTGCCAGAAGCCCTCAAATCAGTGAGGACACAGAGAGAAGGAGCAGCATGACCTTGTGCTGCTGGTTGCACAACAGCTCTGCTTCTGTGGAGTATCAAAGGAACGCCAGAGGTCCCTCGGAGATAAAACGGGGTCTACAGCCAGGAGTAAATGGTCAAAAAACAGAACACAAAAAAAATCATTTAATATAACACATGAAAGGATAGTTTGCCAGTTCCTTTCTAGAAGAGAGTACAAATGAAGGATACAGTCCAGTAAATGGTCGTATTGGGTAGCAAGCGTGGCAGCAGCTTGGCTTTCTAAGCCTCTGGCAATGTTGATACTAGAGGAAATAGAAGAGGGTGTGTTCTCATCTGCAAAACCAAACAGAAGTAAAGATGTATGAGTTGACAGATGCTTACGCATGCTTCTGCTGGCCCTTCTCTCAGAAAAGATAATCTCATTTCCTGGCTGACATTTAAATTTTATGTCCAGGGAACAGGAGTGGTGCTCTTAACTCCTCAAGTCCTGACTTAGCAAAACACTTTGCAGTCCATGGATGTCAGCATAGTCTTTCCTAGAGGTCTGAATGCAGACTATTCCATCCTTTAGCTGATTCATGTGTTTATTTTCTTTCCAGTAAACTGCACAAGTATATTTTATGATCCATAATTGCACAGATGGATGAGGCTAATCTGTTTAGCCACTGAGTGATCTCTTTGTCTTAGGGGATCAGAAAAGTTCATAACTTCTTTACATAATAATGGGTTCTTAAATAGTATTTTACTATATGAAAATTGATATTTACTTAGACTTTATTTCACACAGGTAGCAGGATTCTCAGAACCGATATAATGGCAGATTTGAGTTGCATTTATTAGTTTTGCATGCTTTGTTTTCCCAACAGAGCAGCTGGGATATTGTACAAGCAATTCATATCAACACTGGGTGCCATCCAAATATAACCTGCCATTGAGCTTTGGCAGACAAAAAAAAAAAAATATCCAAAAGAGCCAAAACAGAATGAGGTTGCAAAGGCTATGCCTGTATGTGTGGGAAGAGACGGGTACAGCCCTGCTGTGTCCATACTCAGGAAGGGCTGGAGGGCAGCCAGCTGTGGTCTGGGTGCTATTGAGATGAGTTAGCACAGTATATCCTGCCTGTTGATGAGGAATTTTAGTGCCGGCACGGCGCCACACCAATATGACTGCATGGTTTCCAGACTGGTACTTTCATCGCATCTAGCTTGCCAGAAAGCTAGTGAGAATCACCAGTCAGTAGCTTTAGGAAAAGAGACCAGCAGACAAGACCCCTGTGCCAGCACAGCCTTTTCCCAAGACAGAGCAGGATGGTACCTGAGTATATGAAGAAAAAAACATATAGAATGTGGAACATGGAGAGGGAGGGGCAGTAAAACTGCCTCCAGGCCTCCTACATAAAAATAAATAGGAGACATTTAGGAATAATGGCATTTATTTGAACCCTGTGAGTTGCCTATCGATCTCTGGTTCCACTCAGAAAACAGATCAGCGGTGGCGACTGTGCTGCTCTGACTCTCCCCAGGGCTTTCCAGAGGGGTGGACAGTGGGGCTGTTAAATCACCTCATGCTGTCTAAGGAAACAGCTATAAAAAAAAGTGATTATAGCAACAGTGGTGTCTGCTGGGGTAGGATCTACTGGAGGGAGTCCTGGGCAAAGCTGCTGCGCATGACCTTTTGCTACAGGGATCAGTGGCCCCTGCAGCTAGGATTGGAGGTTCGCTGGTGAGAGACCCAGATCAGCCCTCATACCTTCAGCCGCCTGCTCACAGAAAAATGATGAAGAATGTACTGAGAATGCAGAATTAAAAAAAAAAACAAACCAACCCCACCAAGCTGTATTATTATAAAAGGAATCTGCAAAACAACATCTAGACCATCTTTCATTACAAAAGAAGAACATTTATTTTGAGGAACTTATCTTGAAGAATTTAATTCTGCTTCCAGCAGGAAATGGAAGAGTTTCTCTTTTCACTTTGCCTGTATTTCTACTCTTCTTAGATTGCCTGCAGAGCTGAGTGGAAGTGCAAGAAATGGCTATGGAAACAATTGCTGAGGAGTGAACAGATCGAAAAAGGCAGGTAGACTACTGAGAGATTTCATTTCTTCATGCTTGCAGACTTCATCACTGGAGGTAGTTACATGAGAAGGGAGGACTGAGGTATATTTTAATAGAAATCAAATACCAGAACAATTACAAATACCACAGTAAAATAGAATGCAGATCAGAACAGAAAGCTTACACTAAAGCAATTGCCTTGCAAGTCGTGTATGAGAAGATGAAGCACAAAGGTGTTGAAGCTGACAGGAATGAGAAAGCAGCAAATTAGTGCCATCTACCTCAATCGTTTCATTCGTCTCTATTGAATTCATTCTGAGTTACCAGGTTAGGACTTTAGATGGTATGGACAAAAGGACTGGGCTGCTTTCACTTTATGTCATTACAAGCTATGCCTAAATAAAGAAGCTTAGGTTTGGGGGTTTATTTAATGAAACAAAACCCACTTTAAGAGATAAGCAGAGAAAAATGTAATATTATCACTGCTTTATTCTTATACTGACCATAAGATTTGTTTTATCTCATGAATGTCAACTGCTTTCTTGATAGCAGTAGTAGTAATGCTGACTATCATGTAAGTCTTGAGAAAAGACATTAGCAACAATTTCCTAAATAGAATAGAAGTGACCTGTAGATATCCCTATTGCACTTTAGTGGAAAAGGGAGACACCATATATAAAAGAAAAACTTGATGATTTTCCCATATGTCTGAAGAATGGAATGCACTCTGTATTTCAAAATGAGCAGTAAGGTCAGAGAAATGGGAGACAGGGTATAAACACAGCAGAATGCTTTCCCTTGGATAATTTGCAGGAGGGAACTGAAAGGTTGTGTTTAGCCAAGATGCAAAAAAGTATTGCTGGTATTTCAAGAATGGCTTTCATACAAACTTTTCTTTCCTAATCATCCCGCCTTTGGGATATCCCAATGTTAATTGTACTTGGAGGAGGCAGCTGTAAACCGAGTGACTAGAAAGGTCATTTACTTGTTTTTCTGGCTTGGCTATGGGCACAAAAAGAGGCTATCTTTACTTGGCATGCAAACATACTAAGCAGCTTTTATTTTGCTGTAAAGGGCTTAAAAAGAGCTATGCAGAGAGAAGTTTCCATTTTGTAAAGGATTTTGACATTTCAGAATCTGGCTTCATTCTGAATTGGACAAAAAAACCCCAATATATTGATGTTAGTGACAGTAAATTCCACTTTGCCCACTGTTTGCTCACATAATCTAAGAAAATACCTTCAATTCTTTAAGTGTGTCTGATAGTATACATTGCAGAATAATAAAAAGACCTAAAATGTATATTCCCAAACAAGAACTCCCTGTTAGATCTTATTTTGATTCCCTGATGCACAATTTTCCTCCAAAAGGCTGATGAAATCAACCTGGTTTATATTAATTTTCAGGAGGAAGAAAGCTGATTCGCTAAGTTTTTTCTGACAATTCCAGTTTACACTTTGCTAGTATCTGGTACTGACCAGTACACTACACTGTGGTTTTAGCTTTTATACGGAGAAAGATGTAAATTAATATCCTCCAAGGGATAACAAAATATTTCCCAACAGATTTATATTCTTTAAATTCCTGTCAAAAGACATAATCTTGCCCAGGTCTTCCCTACCAAAAGCAATAAATGGTCATTTGCATCTCTGATTTAACCCAGAGCAAAACTCAAACTGACTTGAATGCCCAAGGACTGTCCCTCACAACGTACCCAGCTCTGTCAGTAACAACTGAAGAGTATGTAAAGTGAGGAAACCAACCTGTGAATCAGGCACATTACCTCCATTCTCCCTATTGATTTTGATGCCAGAATTCAAAAAGGTGGCTCCCTAGAGACACATCGCTGGCTGGGTGGAGAGAAGCTGGTTCACTGAGGCATTGCCCCTGGGAGAAGGATGCATGGCAGGACAGAGCTCCCGGAGGGCAGGAACACCGAAGTGCACCTAGGGTAAATTAAGAAGCGTGCCACCTTTACCACATCAAAGGTAATGTGTGCACCCTGCTGTATTTTTAGCACCCTTTTGAAGCCAGACACTGATTGCAGCATAGAGGTGAACAAATAGGTACTGTCATTTCTTATGTTCATTTTGCAATGTGTTTTCAAAGTTCAGTCAGTGCTGGAAAGGAGCCCTCAAGGCCAGGCCTGGCACAGCGGCATTTTCCCTGAAAAACCTCTGCACTGTCAAAAGCCCCCCCCCCGCCTCCTAACATAGGGTAAAGTCCAAAGAGATCTGGGAGCATAGTGGGCCTTAAAGACACCTTTTGGCCATTCCTCCCTACAGAGGAGCTCTCTGGCTAAATTCAAAATATGGACCTGCAACGCAGGATAAAAGGACAGCCAGGGCTGTCCTCCCCCGCAGGAGGCACCTTACGGAGTCCTGTGCCTACCAGCCTTTTGCTTTGCTGTGTCACTGTCTTTTCCCATTTGTAAGCACCTCTGGCAGCAATGGCTTCAGGTTTCCCTGGAGCTCATTCTCCATACAGACCTTCTGCTCAAATTGCAAACCAGGAGCTTCTCCAGGGCGTCTCACAGCTATGGCAACTTCTGCCCTCTCCTACCAGGGCGACCGGCAGTCGGTGCCGGCAGCTGCCAGCTGAGCCAGCAGAAAGAGCAGAGCAGATCATCAGCACATCTGCTAACCCCCTCCGGCCTTTTGCCAAATGAAATTTATATATGAGATCAGCAGGACCAGAATATTTATGGTATTATGTTGACCCTTCAATGGAAAAGGAAAATAAGCAAGAAAATAAGGATGATAGCAGCCCTGCTTTCAATAGTAACATACGTAAAGCTTAACTTTAATCTGACATTGAAACACACCCAAATGCAACTGAAAGCCCGGAAACTACAATATATATCCAGAAAATACAAAATACATACAAAATATATCCTCCTTGTCATCAATTATATGCATCCGTACAAGCTGTAGGTGTCCTCACAAGACACTTTCTAGGTATAGAAAACTTTAAATGATGCCTCCCTCATTTAGGTCAAACTACATGATCCCAACACACAGATGTTTGTGCTATCTGCCACTTCTAGGTTCAGAGTTGTTTACATTTCATAAATAAATAGTTCCTGGCTGCTTCCCAAGAAAAGTGAACTGTTCCTCCTTCAGACCCTTTACTCCTTTAGGACTCTGAAACCATACGTAGAGCAAGAGCAGTTAGTGATCATTAGGGGGAGCATATCTGACATAGCTTGTCACTGTGTCCTGTTTGTGCCACAGCTGTGACCCTGGGCTACGTGAACTTTGAAGCCAGAAGACATATCCAGTTATTTCTGTCATTGCGTTTAACAGGGAGCACCTCTATATGTATCCCGAACATACTTTCCCATGCAACTCTCAGCCACAGTGTCTGCTTAGAATTAATATGCCACTTACAGACTAAGTAACTGGTTTTATAATTAGAGACATTACCTTATTGTAGATAAAAGAATTTAGCCATCCTTAGGTGAAAGAAGAAACTGAGGTATCATCAAGAGTGAGAAAGGAGGAAATGAGCAGATAACATGCACTCATATCCAGTTCTGCAGGAGGTAACCAATCAGAGCAGTAGTTTGCATACTCTGCAGTTATTACTAAAAGTACAGCCATTATGCAAATTAGACTTCTCTAGTTAAAAGCTGGGCATGTCCAGGAAAGAGAAATAACCATACAATTTTGAGTAAATAAATGTATAGCTTCGTAAAACTCTGACAGCTAACAAAATTTAATTTCATGTTCTTAAATGTTTTAAACAGAAAACACTCTCAAATTAGCAACTGGGTGTTAATGTAGAAGCCTAAATGCTTCCTATGAGCTAAGAACATGATGGTATTGAGCAATAGTTCTCTTTCATCTTCATCTTTGCCCAACTGAAAACAAAAAGACACACATGCCACATAAGTGACAATCATAATAAATAAATGCTATTTATTTATTATCTAAATACTGGCTATTTAGGTTCCTACCTATGAAAACTAAGAAAATTACCTGAGTATATGGTATATCTTTGTAAAGAGATGACCCTGCTTTTCTTCTGGTTTGGGTGGTGAAGTTTTGACCTAGGGTATAAGGTGACCTCCACCATGTCTTCCAACCAGTTACCACTCCTTTTGCTGCCTACCTCAGAAGCGTCACCTCCTCTGCCCAGTGCTTAGTTAGCTAATGGCTTTTCACCACACATATCCACGCGTGGCTCCTCTCTTGAAATCTCGGCCATTAAATTACCATGCAAAGTGACAGTGAGGTGATTTGCCTGACTCCTGTGTCATTGGCAGGCCCCGAGTCCTGCCAAACGCCTGCAAGCACTGTGATGATGATGCTTTGCAGAGAAGTGAAGTGCCACTTGCATTCAGCAAGACAACCCGCCTTCAACATCTGCAGGAGGCAGGCACGAGCCATATTGCAGTCACCATCATCTCCCTTAGCCGAGGTAGATTTTTAGGACACCTTCCTGTGTAAAGAGTAAGAAAGCACTACTTTGCATTGAGGCACATAAGATCTTTTTAAAGAGTGATTGGTTTTGAATACTGCAGCTCACACATGAAACACAAAAAACTGTGACATAAAATACAAAGCAGGTCTTTTCCATTTGGAGTATTATTACTGATTAATGTAGTGGCTATGATGTACTATCCTCTCTCCTTCTCCTTGTGAGTTACTCCCACTCTTCTTGGCCTTTTGAGAAAGGAGAGCCCTTCTCTTGCCTCCCTGCATTGATTTAGCTGTAATCATATTAGTATGGGAGGCTCTTGACTGGCTGAGGGGACTGAACTTGTCATCAGAGTTATGCAGATAACTGTTGAGGTTGACTGAGTAGAGGGGTTTGGAGAAAAGTCAGAATACAGAGCATTTCCTACATATTAAGATCATTGAGAAATATCGTTATTAAAAGGAAAAAAATTTAGTAGAAGTAAAAGTCATTGTATGTGTGAAAGCAGAAGATACTTAAGTTACGTAAAAACCTGACTCATTGTTCTGCTGTCTCACTAGTAACTCTGTTAGAATTGCACAGTGCCCCTGTCACCACAGCAGTTCACTGCCATCTAGAAAAAATAACGGGAGAGGTCACTTGCACTCCCCCTTCATCCATTTATGCAGAAACACAGGATGTTCCAGGCTGTATCACACGGTGGTTCGATGACTTTCAGTGCCTAAGCTCCAGAAGTGACTAGTGCCAGAGCATTTCCCCATCTCTGTCCTGACGCCCCAAATTAGCCAGACAGACCATTCCGCTGCGCTTTGCATAGAAAAGAGAGGAATCTCTTCAGAGCGCCCCGAAACGCAGAGCCTGATGGCTGACAGTAGGGCAGTGCCCCAAGCGTGCCGGTGACAGCCCAAGCATGTGTCTCTTGAGGATACATGTGGTTCCTCTGTCTCCCACTGCACCATCGGAAGAAAATGACGGGGAAAGCCAGCTGTGTGGATCCTGTGGGATTTCAGAGACTGGAGCTGGATGCTGTTGGCCTTCTGGCTCCAGTTCAGGGGGCATACCGAATTTACAGTGGGATTCAGCAGGCTGCGCAAGGTGGGGGGAGGAACACGTCTGGTCAGTCGAGTGGGTGAATGAAGCTCATTAGACGGGAACTGTTAAGATATAAAATAAAAAGATGAGATCCGTGGACTGAAATTTCTGAACATAATTAAACCCGACGGGGTGTGGGGGGGGGGGGTGTTAAAAAAAAAAAAAAAAAAAGTTGTTTACAGGCCAAACCGGCCAAACTACTGAGAGCGGTCAGAAGACTGAGGGCTCTTGTGTCTCACCTCAAATGCCACCAGCCTGTTTCACGACATCGCACGCAGAGGTCGGGAACAGCTCGGCGCCAGGAGCAGAAGGGAGACCAGCGCCTGGGGGAAGGCGGCGCGTCGTCCCCCCTCCTCCCCCGAGGGTCTATTAACACGACAGCCCTCTGGCGGCTGCCGCTCCCCTCCCGGGAGGCCTCCTGGGTCGGCCGGGGCTCGCCGCTTTCTCTCACGCAGCGCCGGCCGCCAGCGCTTCTCCTCAGCTGTGAGAGGGCGGCCGGGCGGGACGGCCCCGCTCCCCCGCCCCCCCCGAGGGGCGGGGCCGGCCGTTGCACTCAGCACCCGGGACAGCGCGAGCCCCTTCCCCCTCCCCCCACCGCGCGCGCCGTGGTTGCCAGGGAGACGGCGACGCTGCGGCCATGTCGGATCTGAGCTCGGAGGAGGAGGCCGAGGAGGCCGAGGCCGATTTGGGGGTCCGCCGGGGCGGGCGGGGTGCCGCTGGCTGTTCAACAGCACGGGCGGGGGAGGTCCTGCCCCGTCTCCCGGCCCCGGCGGCGGCGGCGGGGGGCCCGTCCCGGGGAGGGAAGCGGCCGACGGCCCCGGGCGGCTCGGGCAGGGGGTGGGGGAGCTCCGGCGGGGAAGGGCAGAGTGAACGTTCCCGGTCAGGGGGTCTTAAATACCGTGTGCCGGCCCTGCCGAGCCCGGGAGAGCTCCCGAGGCCCTTCATTGGTGGGGACGGGGGTTTGGGAAGCGGGGCTGTGCTGTTCCCGTTGGGACCTGTCTGACTTTCTCCGCTGGATGAAGTCGTCCATACTTGCCAGTAGTGTGGCAGCCCCTGGGTGCCAGGATCTGAGGAAAGTGGCACATAAGCAGCACATCTGTTGGCCAGGTGCTCCTGCAGTCTCTGATTCAAAGCCAAACTGGAGCAGCTTTGAGCAAACACCTGTTTTCCTGTGTCTAAGGAGGCTAGATTCAGTCAGGTCCAGCCATCTTAAACAAATATTTTTTTCCCCCACATTTGATCAGGAGTATGATGGTGAACGCAATTCAGAAGGTGAGCGACATGGACGTGGAAAAGCATTTCTACCCAATGGTGATATATATGATGGAGAATATGAACATGGTTTCAGAAGTGGACAGGTGAGACAGTGATGGAAGACAGTGGTTGTGCTTATGTTTCAGCAGTTCTGTTATTTTGGGCACTATATTGAAACAAGAGTGAGAACTGACAAGTATTTTATCTATACCAACTATGTTTCAGGGGACCTACAGATTTAGAAATGGTGCTTGCTACATTGGAAAATATCTTCTGAACAAAAAACATGGCTGGGGCATTTTTTATTATCCAGATGGATCAAAATATGAAGGTAAAACCCAGTTGCAAGGATTTCTGTAACTGAAAGGACACATTACCCCAGCTCCCTCCCCGTGTCTGGAATGCAAAGAGATAGTGAACTGGAGAGCATATTATTTTGAAGAGATGCATTTTCTATGAAATGTTTTCCTTTTATTCCTTTTTGACTACAAGCTCTAAGAAGTGTGGGTTTATGTCAATTACTGTGAGAAGTGTGGTGTTTAGTAGCAGTTTATGCTTGTCACTTCCTCCTTTCAAGTGGGATGTTCCACGTCCTGAGAAATATTAAACATCTTTTACAAATCAGTGCAATCTTGGTAGAAGAGAGTATAATTACATATTTCTGGATGATGATTAGAACCACAGACTGTGTTCAGTATAAAGTATTTTAGAACATTATTAGGTCCATCCTTAAAAAATATTCTACTGATTAGAGCACTTACTCAGGGACTGGAATGCCTCTGAAATTTGACAAAGTTGAAACTCACATTGTTTCCCTTCTCTCAGTATAGTACTCAAAACCTTCTGCCTATCAGTTAGGCTTCAAGACACAATATTTCCCCCCCCACCACCACCCTTTCCAAGCTAGGCAAGAAAGAACATTCACATTGTGAGGGCTAGAAGCAGAGAGCAGAAAGAGCAGCCCAATTCTTGCCTTACAGGAGCATATCCACCTGTGATTTTATATTTTTTAAATTTTTTTTTAAGTTTGAATAGAAGAGTAACTAAGACACACACTCTAGCATCATTTTGAGTATATATGCCCCCTGACTGACAGGACAATTTTAGCAAATGAGTCAAACTAAAGTAGTTCCCCTTTTTATTCGAGTAGAGATGTTACATTATCTAATGAAACACGTTCCCAAATGTAAAGGTAGGAGCAGGATGTTCCATGGCTTCTTGTGTTCATCTTAAGATAATGGAGATAGGCCATGATGGACAAAATGTGTCTGGAGCGTAAGGAAGATCAGGCAGCTGCATAAATATGTGTGGTGAGGGGCAGACAGAAGAAAAAAGACAGGAGTTTAGAGTAAGGAATGGTGTAAGGAATGGTAAGGAATCACAATGATGTCATAGATTCCTTTTCCTTCTCTAATAATTAATGTATAATAACTTCCCAAACTGACCACTGTATCACGCAATGAATTATACCACATCTCACTCTGTTTTAATTGTATTCTCATTAAAGGAGACTGGGTGAATGACCAGAGACATGGCCATGGAGTGTATACATATGCAAATGGAGACACCTATACTGGAGAATGGTTTAATCACAATAGGTTTGTTTCATTCTTGCAGTGATGTTTCAAGTCACCCAATGGCATTAAAATGCAAAGGTTATTTTCAAAGTATGGCTGACTGCAGCAAATCAAGTGCTAGTGGATGACCTTGGCAATTTAGGCCAACTTGAGTCATTTCAGCTACTTAAATAATACAGCTGTAATACCTTAAGTATAACAATATTCTATATTCTTAATATTCAGTAATATAAAGCATAATTATTATTTTCTCCTTAGGCACGGACAAGGTAGATATATCTATAAAGACACAGGAGCTATATACGTTGGTGGTTGGGTAAATGGAAACCAGGAAGGAGAAGCTGAACTTATCTTCCTAAACCATAGATTTAGGGGCAAGTTTTTGAATGGAAATGTAAGTATGCTGGAAAACTCTTTATTCATCTGAACGGTTATCATGGAATTGCCTTAATATAATCTGTTTCCACTTAAAATAAGAAACTAGGCTCACATAGTATTTTTGGTACCATAAGTGTAACAGAAGAAACCGAAGTAATCTGCAGAACAGAATGCCAAGTTTCTCTGCAACTTTGCTTTCAAACTATATTGTTATTGACTATTGAGTGAATTTTGTAGTAGAGTGTATTTTACACTTGTATGCTTAGAATGTACTAACTTTATAGCTTTGCTGACATTTTTGTATCTTTGTGCAGCCTGTAGGTCGTGGCAAATATATCTTTGATATTGGATGTGAACAGCATGGTGAATACATACATTCGGAGCAGGTAAAAGAATAGTGCAAATTATACTGAATATCAGAGAACTCAGTAAATCAAATCTATTGTTGAGTAATCTATAAAATGCCTTATAGATACTGATGTTAAAGTAGATGTAACCTGTCAAAAAAGGGTAGAAACTCGTGCATTCTTAAGAACTAAATGAGGTTTCATTTTGCTTTTTTCTTTAACTTCTCTACTGTGTAAGCTTTGACAAGTACGAAGTCTGATTTTTGCACTACTTGCAGACAGGAGCCCTTTCTGCTTAAAGTTTAGAAGAAACAGGACCTTCCCAAAACATTTGAAGTTTCAAAACGCAGAAGAATTTAGATGTGTTTGTCTGTACATTTAGCCTGTATTCCACTTTGTTCTGAACACCAGAAAACAATGAAAAATATTTCTTCCTATATTTCTGAATTGCTTGATGATCTGCGTACAAATGGTAATTTCCAGCAGATTTGTGTTTTGGAAATATGTCCCATTGTTGTCCTGGTCCTGTTAGGAGCTTAATATCCACAGTTCCTAATAAATGTAGGGACCAGCTGGGATCAAGGCCTGTTTTTCCTTCTCTTTCACACATTAATGTTTTGAAACATTTCTGATTAATATGGTGCAAAATAGCTATATAAGTAAGAAATGTATCTTAATATTACCATTTAGGTTTCAAGAAAATATGCCACATTTTAGCTTATAGTTTGCTACCTAGGTTGTTAGTTCTCATTACACACTCTTTGAAAATTTTCCAATGCAGTAATTGTTTCTTAAGATGAGGATAAAATAACAATAATAAAAATATCCTATCATTAGTGACAGAGATTTGCAAAATATGGAGAATGTTTTGCTTGCTTTGCTAAAAGCAAGAGATCCTCAAATTGCGTATCGGCTTCATGTGAGTATCCAAAGTGATATGTATCTAGTATTCTCAGTTCAGTTGGGAATTGTTGGATGTGCTGATTTTGGAATATTAGGCCATTGATATAAGAGTTTAAATATGAATTTAAGAATCCAAGGTTAAGCACTCGGCTTCTGAAAATCATTAATCTCAGGAACAGTAATTTCTTCTCATGTGAATGCTGTAGTGACTGTGTAAAGCAAGGAACAGTGCTGTC